>JBBPBX010099138.1:0-12576 GCA_038048925.1 Garcialebias charrua | reverse complement strand
ACTTTTGGTATTGGTGCAACTTTAGCTTTTTGAATTATTTAGCCTTTTCGGCCATTTTCTTCCCCATTGAAAATGAATGGAGCTAATTTTTCATCCTTGATATCTTTGGAACTCTTTAGAATATTTCACTACTCCTTTCACATTTTGGACCAGCTTAGCTTCCTTCAGCTACCTTGTACATTTTTTTAAAAATATTTCAGCTACTTTCAGCTAATTTCAGCTGTTTTTTCAACTGCTTTGCACTCTTTTCAGCTTTATGCAGCTTACTTCAACATTTTTGTACTTCTACTGACTTATTTCTGCTAATTTCAGATCATTATGCTCCTTTCAGATAATTTTTGAAAGATTGGGATATTTTAGCTATTTTAGCTACTATTTAGCTGTTTTATGATAATTTCAGCTTTTTCAGCTATTTCAACAATTTTTTTTAATCAATCCAACTTTTTTCAGCCTAATTCAGCAAAACCATGCTCTACCAACTTCCTTCTGGTAATTTAAGATTGTTTCTGCTTGTTTTAGCTGTTGTTCAGCTGTTTTTGGCCAATTTCAGCTTTATTCAGATATTTTCAACTTTATTTTGCTTATTTCTACTTATTTCAGATTTTTTTCAATTTCAGATTGTTTCAGATACTTCATATTATGCTGCTTTGTGCTTATTTCTGCTAGTTTCAGCTTCTTCTGCTATTTTAGCTACTATTAAGCTGTTTTTATGCTAATTTAGGCTTGTTTCAACACATTCCACATTATTTGAACTCATTTCAACTTTTTCCAGCCAAATTCTGCAAAAATGTACTCTCTCTACTAATTTCTAAGACATTTAAGCTTCTTTCTGCTATTTCAGATAATATTCAGCTGTTTTTGCTATCTTAAGCTTTTTTCAGATAATTTCAACTTTATTTTGCTTATTTCTGCTTAGTTCAGATTTTTTCAGATTTCAGATTGTTTCAGATATTTTAGATTATTCAGATTATGCTGCTTTGTGCTTATTTCTGCTAGTTTCAGCTTCTTCTGCTATTTTAGCTACTATTAAGCTGTTTTAATGCTAATTTAGGCTTGTTTCAACAAATTCCACATTATTTGAACTCATTTCAACTTTTTCCAGCATAATTCTGCAAAACTGTACTCTCTCTACTAATTTCTAAGACTTTTAAGCTTCTTTCTGCTATTTCAGATAATATTCAGCTGTTTTTGCTATCTTAAGCTTTTTTCAGATAATTTCAATTTTATTTTGCTTATTTCTGCTTAGTTCAGATTTTTTCAGATTTCAGATTGTTTCAGATATTTCAGATTATTCACAATTATGCTATTTCTAATTACTTCAGATAATTTAAGCTTATTTCTGCTATTTTAGATAATATTCAGCTGTTTATGCTATCTTTAGCTTTTTTCAGATAATTTCCACTTTTTTTTGCTTATTTCAGATTATTTCAGATTTCAGATTGTTTAAGATGTTTCAGATTATTCCCAATTAAGCTCTTACTAAATCCTGCTGCTAATTTAAGCCTATTTCTGCTGTTTTAGATAATATTCAGCTGTTTTTGACCAATTTCAGCTGATGGCCGCCAACGCTACTTTCAAATGGTTATAACTCGGCCATCTTTATACATAGAGAGCTGAAATTTGGTGAGGTTGTAGCTGAGGACATTATCTATCATGTATAGAATCCAAAAAAAAAATCCAAGATGGCCGACAATGCAAAAATTAAAAATACTATAAAATGGTCAATTTTAGTGATATTGAGCTGAAACTTGGTGTAGTGATAGCTGAGAGTGTTTCCTATCAACTGCTATATCAAAATCAAAAATCCAAGATGGCCGCCAACGCTACTTTCAAATGGCTTTAACTCAGCCATCATTATACATAGAGAGCCGAAATTTGGTGAGGTTGTAGCTGAGGACATTATCTATCATGTACGGAATCCAAATCAAAAATCCAAGATGGCCGACAAAGTAAAACATTAAAAAACTGTAAAAATCCAAGATGGCCGCCAACGCTACATTCAAATGGCTTTAACTCAGCCATCTTTATTCATAGAGAGCTGAAATTTGGTGAGGTTGTAGCTGAGGGAATCCTCTATCATGTACGGAATCCAAATCAAAAATCCAAGATGGCCGACAAAGCAAAACATTAAAAATACTGTAAAATCCAAGATGGCCACCAACGCTACTTTCAAATGGCTTTAAATCAGCCATATTTATTCATAGAGAGCCGAAATTTGGTGAGGTTGTAGCTATGGACATTCTTTATCATGCATTAGGTGAAACGGCCATTTTGATTGAATATGCAAATTAGGTGAAGTGGCCATTTTGGTTCAATATACAAGGCAGTTAATTGCCTTGCGAAGTAAGTCAATGCATGTATTGTTACCATTTTGGTTCTACAATTTAAGTAGACAAGTTAGCCATTTTGATTTAATAAGCACATTAGGTAAAGCGGCCATTTTGATTGAACATGCAAGTTGGGTGAAGCGGCCATTTTGGCATTCACACATGCATTTTCTCAGGAAATGCAATCTAGTTGTGTGAATGCCACATAGGCATTCACACTATAGTGATTGTGTTTATATTTATTATTGTGTGAATGCCAACAAGGCATTCACACTATAGAGATTGTGTTTATATTTATTCTCGTATGTTACTATCTTCCGTCCGTACGTTTTTTGGCACGCTACTCCTCCTAGAGTATTTGTGCCATTTCAACGATTCATATATCAAAATGTTCAGCTCGTTCAGGACAATCCAGCTATGACTTTTGGTAATGCTGCAAGTTGCGCTTTTTGAAATATTAAGCCTTTTCGGCCATTTTTTTCCCATTGAAAATGAATGGAGCTAAAATGAAATGGCATTTTGGGGGCTTTATCATACCCTAAAACTCACCAAATTTGGCAGACTCATCACTCAGACATGCAGGAGTAACAAATGATCAAAACCTCGCATTTTCATATATGCTGAAGGGGCGTGGCCTGGCCTCAAAGTTAGGCATCTCGCCATGAAAAACGAAACACTAATAGCACCTACACGAAAACCGTCTAATACATCAAACCTTCAGTGATTGACCCACAACCACTCCCCTGCAATACTGAATGGTCAAATCATGACATTAATTAAGCCACGCCCCCTCACAACAGGAAGTGTACAGTTATACATTGAACGTCCCGATCGGACACCTGTTACCTAATCAGCGGGACGGTCTGTCCAGTGACCGAAGACATGTTGCTGTAACAAGCTTTCCAACACTGACCGTTTTGGGTGGAGCATGTGGGCGTGGCGATGTGGCGAATCAGCCGTCACGCCGTCACAAACGAAACACTAATAGCACCTACACGAAAACAGTCTAATACATCAAACCTTCAGTGATTGACCCACATCCGGTCCCCTGCAATACTGAATGGTCAAATCATGACAATAATTAAGCCACGCCCCCTCACAACAGGAAGTGTACAGTTGTACATTGAACGTCCCGATCGGACACCTGTTACCTAATCAGCGTGACGGTTTGTCCAGTGACCAAAGACATGTTGCTATAACAAGCTTTCCAACACTGACCGTTTTGGGTGGAGCATGTGGGCGTGGCGATGTGGCGAATCAGACGTAACGCCGTCACAATACGTTTGGCATTTTGGGGGCTTTATCAAATGGCATTTTGGGCTTTATCATACCCTAAAACTCACCAAATTTGGCAGACTCATCACTCAGACATGCAGGAGTAACAAATGATCAAAACCTCGCATTTTCATATATGCTGAAGGGGCGTGGCCTGGCCTCAAAGTTAGGCATCTCGCCATGAAAAACGAAACACTAATAGCACCTACACGAAAACCGTCTAATACATCAAACCTTCAGTGATTGACCCACAACCACTCCCCTGCAATACTGAATGGTCAAATCATGACATTAATTAAGCCACGCCCCCTCACAACAGGAAGTGTACAGTTATACATTGAACGTCCCGATCGGACACCTGTTACCTAATCAGCGGGACGGTCTGTCCAGTGACCGAAGACATGTTGCTGTAACAAGCTTTCCAACACTGACCGTTTTGGGTGGAGCATGTGGGCGTGGCGATGTGGCGAATCAGCCGTCACGCCGTCACAAACGAAACACTAATAGCACCTACACGAAAACAGTCTAATACATCAAACCTTCAGTGATTGACCCACATCCGGTCCCCTGCAATACTGAATGGTCAAATCATGACAATAATTAAGCCACGCCCCCTCACAACAGGAAGTGTACAGTTGTACATTGAACGTCCCGATCGGACACCTGTTACCTAATCAGCGTGACGGTTTGTCCAGTGACCAAAGACATGTTGCTATAACAAGCTTTCCAACACTGACCGTTTTGGGTGGAGCATGTGGGCGTGGCGATGTGGCGAATCAGACGTAACGCCGTCACAATACGTTTGGCATTTTGGGGGCTTTATCATATCCCAAAACTCACCAAATTTGGCAGACTCATCAGGGGTGGTGAAAAATTACATATTTTGGGGGCGTGGCCAAAATTGCAAAAGAAACGGCTCAAGAGCGCCACCTAGAATATTTCAAACTACCCTCCGCATTGGCCTTAGTTTCACGTAG
Source organism: Garcialebias charrua (assembly GCA_038048925.1). Taxonomy (NCBI): domain Eukaryota; kingdom Metazoa; phylum Chordata; class Actinopteri; order Cyprinodontiformes; family Rivulidae; genus Garcialebias; species Garcialebias charrua. The sequence goes on along the minus strand of JBBPBX010099138.1, from coordinate 7,997 downwards.
GATCATGAAATTTGGTACACTTGTCCAATTCACCAAGACGCACAGAAAACCCTCTGGCATCAACGTTGTACGATAAATGGGAAGGCGGCCATTTTGGAATGTGGACCAAATCGGGTGCATGCATTGGGTGCCGAACGGGTACGGGAAAGGCACGACAGTGTTTCAGGGTGGACCAGCTCGACTTCCCGCGGTCGCCGCGAGAAGGGCGGAGCGGCGCTAAGGCATTCACACGTGCATTTTCGCAGGAAATGCGGTTTTTCTAGTTATTATTATTATTATCTACAGTTTATAGATGTTACTATCTTCATTCCGTACGTTTTTTGGCATGTAACTACTCGCACAGTTTTGGTGCGATTTCAACAATTCATATATCAAAATGTTCAGCTCATTTAGGACAATCCGGCTATGACTTTTGGTAATGCTGCAACTTTAGCTTTTTGAGATATTCAGCCTTTTCGGCCATCTTTTTCCCATTGAAAATGAATGGAGCTAAAATGAAATGGCCGTTTGGGGGCTTTATCATATCCTAAATCTCACCAAATTTGGCAGACTCATCACTCAGACATGGGGGAGTAAAAAATGATCAAAACCTCATGTTTTCATATATGATGAAGGGGCGTGGCCTGGCCTCAAAGTTAGGTATCTCGCCATGAAAAACGAAACACTAATAGCACCTACACGAAAACTGTCTAATACATCAAACCTTCAGTGATTGACCCACAACCAGTCCCCTGCAATACTGAATGGTCAAATCATGACATTAATTAAGCCACGCCCCCTCACAACAGGAAGTGTACAGTTGTACATTGAACGTCCCGATCGGACACCTGTTACCTAATCAGCGTGACGGTCTGTCCAGTGACCAAAGACATGTTGCTGTAACAAGCTTTCCAACACTGACCGTTTTGGGTGGAGCATGTGGGCGTGGCAATATGGCGAATCAGACGTAACGCCATCACAAACGAAACACTAATAGCACCTACACGAAAACTGTCTAATACATCAAACCTTCAGTGATATACCCACATCCGGTCCCCTGCAATACTGACTGGTCAAATCATGACATTAATTAAGCCACGCCCCCTCACAACAGGAAGTGTACAGTTGTACATTGAACGTCCGGATTGGACACCTGTTACCTAATCAGCGTGACGGTCTGTCCAGTGACCAAAGACATAGTGTTGTAACAAGCTTTCCAACAATGACTGTTTTGGGTGGAGCATGTGGGCGTGGCGATGTGGCGAATCAGACGTAACGCCGTCACAATACGTTTGGCCTTTTTTGGGCTTTATCATATCCCAAAACACACCAAATTTTGCAGACTCATCAGGACCTGTGAAACATTACATATTTGGGGCGCGTGGACAAAAGGGGCGTGGCCTGGCCTCAAAGTTAGGCATCTCGCCATGAAAAACGAAACACTAATAGCACCTACACGAAAACTGTCTAATACATCAAACCTTCAGTGATTGACCCACAACCAGTCCCCTGCAATACTGAATGGTCAAATCATGACATTAATTAAGCCACGCCCCCTCACAACAGGAAGTGTACAGTTGTACATTGAACGTCCCGATCGGACACCTGTTACCTAATCAGCGTGACGGTCTGTCCAGTGACCAAAGACATGTTGCTGTAACAAGCTTTCCAACACTGACCGTTTTGGGTGGAGCATGTGGGCGTGGCAATATGGCGAATCAGACGTAACGCCATCACAAACGAAACACTAATAGCACCTACACGAAAACTGTCTAATACATCAAACCTTCAGTGATATACCCACATCCGGTCCCCTGCAATACTGACTGGTCAAATCATGACATTAATTAAGCCACGCCCCCTCACAACAGGAAGTGTACAGTTGTACATTGAACGTCCGGATTGGACACCTGTTACCTGGTCAAATCATGACATTAATTAAGCCACGCCCCCTCACAACAGGAAGTGTACAGTTGTACATTGAACGTCCGGATTGGACACCTGTTACCTAATCAGCGTGACGGTCTGTCCAGTGACCAAAGACATAGTGTTGTAACAAGCTTTCCAGCAATGACCGTTTTGGGTGGAGCATGTGGGCGTGGCGATGTGGCGAAGGAAGACGTAACGCCGTCACAATACGTTTGGCCTTTTGGAGGCTTTATCATATCTCAAAACTCACCAAATTTGGCAGACTCATCAGGACTGGTGAAAAATTACATATTTTGTTCTTTTTATGTGACCATTATGGTCCTTTCAGCTATTTTTTTGCAAATTTCAGATACTTCTGCTATTTCAGCTACTACAGTATTTTCTGGTGTATAGGTCGCACCTGTGTATAGGTCGCATTGTCCAATTATCACCAATAGATTGGAAAAATCCCTAGATAGGTCGCACTGGTGTATAGGTCGCACCTACGTTTAGAGAGAAAGAAGGAGTGGATTTGTCACACCTGTTCTAAATATGTGAAAAAAGGATTGATCCCAACTCTAGCAGTTGCAAATGAAATGGGTCTTTCACAAATTCCTCCAGAACTCAAAGACCTGAACATCATGGAGAGACATCTGATTTCTAAATGCATTCCTTTTGCAAAAATTATTCCTCTGCCTAAAGGCAGACAGAATCTCATCAGGGGAAACGTTGTATGTGTTCCAGCAGAAGTTCAGGAGACTGTCAATGCCTTACCCAGACTGAGAAGTAAGTCTCAGGTCATGAGAGTGAAACTGAAGAGAACCTTGTGGTTAAAAGGTCATCAGCTGTTCCAGACTGTAACCTGGTCTAAACTGATTCAAGCACTGCACAAATTAAAACAGATCCACCCACAGTATCAAGATGTAACAATCAGAGATGAACCTTTGCTCTGTGACCCAACTTTAAATGACGATGAAGATGATGATGATGACAACACAAGTATGGGAGATGATGACTATGATGAGGAAGATTTAATGGACATTGACAGATGTGAGAAGGCTGCACTGTGTGAAGCAGAAAATGAAAATGACTCAAATGTTGACATGTCTTGTGAAGAGGAAGAACATTCACAAAATGAACAGAGAGAACAGAACGATGAGGGAAATGATGGAGAACAAAGTGAACAGAGAGAACAGAACGATGAGGGAAATGATGGAGAACAAAGTGAACAGAGAGACCAAAACGATGAGGGAAATGCTGGAGAAGAAAGTGATCAGAGAGAACAGAACGATGAGGGAAATGATGGAGAAGAAAGTGATTTACCAAATGGAGGATTTGCTTTAGAGTCATGCCTTCAACCTCTAGATGTTTCTGAAGAGATCCTGAGTTACAGTGATGACACTTACTGTGTGGCACCTGCTGAAGGGAACAATCCAGTTAGTTTTTTCCGTACACCTAAACTGGAAGCCATGGCTTTTCCTGTTCAGTTCCCTACAGGTCAGAACACTCTGGATGAAAGGAGACGTATTAAAGTCACACCGAGCCGTTATTTCAAGTCCAGGCTTTTCAATGTTGATGATCGTTTTGCCAGAGACACCAACTATTTGTTCTTTGCACAGTTTGTGACCGAGATCCATCTGGCTAAATCCAGCATGACCATACAGTTAAGAAAAGGCAAAACTTTGACCAAAGATGGCCGACGGATAACATCTGCTATGTTGCAAAATAAGCAAGAGGTTGAGAGGCTGGTGAGAAATAAAGATGCAACCAGGTTCATGCAGCCATTAAGAGGAACACCTGCTTTTTGGGAGAAGACAACCAAAGAGTTGTTTGCTATGATCAGACAGCTGGGGACTCCTACATTCTTCTGCACATTTTCTGCTGCTGAGATGAGATGGCCTGAAGTGATTACAGCCATAAAAAGACAACAAGGTGAATGTGTTGCCTTTGAAGGGCTCAACTGGACTGAAAAGTGTGATGTTCTAAGATCAAATCCAGTAACAACCATGCGCATGTTTGATAAGCGTGTTGAGGCATTATTCAGAGACTTGCTTTTTTCTCCAGCTCAGCCTCTCGGTGAGATCTTTGATTTCTTCTACAGAATAGAGTATCAGCACAGAGGCAGCCCCCACGTGCATGCTCTGTTCTGGATAAGATTTGCCCCTGAGATAGACAAAGATGATGATCAAACAGTCTGTGACTTTGCGGACAGATACATCTCAGCCCAACTGCCCGACCCAGACACACAACCTGAACTGTACAAGAAGGTAACAGAAGTGCAGAAACACAGCAGGAACCACACTAAAACCTGTTTTAAGAGTGTGAACTCTGGATGTAGATTTGGTTTCCCTAAACCCCCCTGCACAAGGACAATGATCACCAGATGTGAAGAGAATCAGGACATTGCAAATGCAAAAAGGAAACTGGAACCTTTGATGAAGCTGTTCAATGAACCTGAAGTAGCATCAATGACTTTAGAGGAGATTCTGTCTCAATGTAACCTGACAATAGAAGTGTTTGAAGAATGTCTTCAATGCATGTTCAAAAAAACTACAATCATAATGAAGCGTGATCCAAAAGACATCTGGATAAACAACTACAACCCACCTCTTCTGGAAGCCTGGGACGCTAACATTGATGTTTCCTTCATTCTGACTGCTTATTCATGTGTAATGTACGTGACCAAATACGTCACCAAAAAGGAAAGTGCACTCTCTCAGTACCTTAAAGAGGTCATAGATACTGCCAACATCGACCGGGTCAATGAGTGTGATGAGATGAAGGCAGTCATGCAGGTTTATTCCAAAAAGAGAGAAATCAGCGCTCAGGAGTGTGTGGCTCGTGCATGTGGCCTACATCTGAAAAAAAGTTCCCGTAGTGTAGTCTTTGTACCAACTGATGAAAATCCTCTGAAAATGAGTCGCCCCATGTCTTTCCTGGAGAGCACAACACCAGACAGTCACAATATTTGGATGACAAGTTTGAATGACAGGTACAAAGCCAGACCTGAGACACCTGACTATGAGGAAATGTGCTTAGCAGATTTTGCAGCAACATGTACAATTGTCAATGCTCAAGCAGCTAAACGGAAAGGTGTGCTGCCTCTCCTCAATCAGCTGGGATACGTGCAAAGACGTAAGAATAATAAGCCAGCCGTTATCAGATATTACCACTGTTCTGAGGAAAAGCAACCCGAAGAGTTTTGTGGACGATTATTAAGGCTATATCTTCCTCACCGATCAGAGCAGGAACTGAAGACACAGAATTTTCCAACATTTCAGTCCTTTTACAACTTTGCGGGGGTCAAACTACCAGGTTCAGATGAACCCGAGTATGTGAAAGTCATTGTTCTGAGAAACAAAGAAAAATATGAAGGAAGCTCAGATGAAATCAAAGAAGCGTTGGAAGAATTTGAACAAAACAGGAACACTATCATGGACGAGTGGTGTAATCTTGCCCCTGAAACAGAAGTTGTGAGATTGCAATGTGATGAGGTAGACAGAGGACAAGCAGATGATCAGAACGAACAGGAAAATGTGCCAGACTACAACGCTGATGTTGTAACAGAAGTCAGAGCCGTCAGAGAACCACCTTCCACTGATCCCTCTGTGTTACGTCAGATGTATCAGAATCTGAATCAGAAGCAAGCGTGTGTATTCTATGCAGTCAGAGACTGGTGCCTGAAACGAGTGTGTGGCCTAAACCCACATCCATTTTTCTACTACATCAACGGTGGTGCAGGAACAGGAAAGTCCCATCTGATTAAATGTATTCATGCCGAAGCATCTAAGATACTGAGCAGACTGCCTGCAAACGCAGAGGAGGCTGATTTATCCAACCCAACTGTTCTGTTGACGTCTTTCACTGGAACTGCAGCCTTCAACATTTGTGGAACAACACTGCACTCTCTCCTCAAACTGCCAAGAAGCCTGAAACCACCAATTCAAGGACTTGGTAACAAGCTGGACGAGGTAAGGTCTGAACTCATTAATGCGGAAATCCTTGTTATTGATGAGATCTCGATGGTTTCAAAGCCCCTTTTTGCCTATGTGGATGCACGGCTGAAACAGATTAAAGGCAGTCATAGACCATTTGGTGGAATGTCAGTTTTAGCTGTTGGAGACTTTTATCAGCTACCACCAGTGAGACAATCCAAACCTCTCTGTGTGCTCGACCCTGCAGAAATTGACCTTTGGCATGAACATTTTCAAATGATCACACTCACTGAGATTATGCGTCAGAAAGATGATGTTACCTTTGCAGAGATGCTGAACCGGATTCGGGTGAAAGAAAGGACAGATGAGCTCTCTCAGGCTGACAAACATTTGTTGTCACAAACCGTCACTGAACCAGAACACTGTCCCCCTGACGCCTTGCACATTTTTGCAACCAATAAGAAAGTAGAAGACCACAACTCTGCGACTTTGGAAGGGTTTCACGCTAATATTATCAAGGTTGATGCAGATGATTTCCAGAAGGACCCACGAACCGGCAGAATGTCTCGAAAGGATCAACCATTGAAAGGCGGCCGAGGTGATTTACCTGACTCTCTGAGACTGGCTGAAGGAGCACGGGTCATGCTCACCAGAAACATCAACATACAGAACGGTTTGGTCAATGGTGCTTTTGGACAACTAATCAGAGTGGTACGTTCAGAAAATGATCAACACGTCATTAAACTTGGACTCAGAATGGACAACCAGGCACCTGTGAGAAACAACCACAGTGGAGCTTCAGAATCTGACGATCTGGTATACATTGAGAGAGCAGAGGATAACCTGAAACAAAGAGGAGTGGTACGTAGACAGTTTCCTGTCAAACTAGCATTCTCCTGCACTGTCCACAAAACCCAGGGTCTAACAACACAAGCAGCTGTGGTCTCACTGAAGAGCATCTTTGAACCTGGAATGGCATATGTGGCTCTTAGTCGTGTGACCTCACTCAATGGATTGTATTTACTAGATCTGGATGAGACTAAAATCTACGCAAATCCTGAAGTCACCACAGCGCTACAGACCATGACACAAGCCAGTGTGGAGGAGATGATGCCTCTTCTTCTTCTGAGAGAACCTGTAAACAGACCAGACACTCTAACCATTGTTCACCATAACACGGAAGGTTTACCATCTCACATCAGTGACCTGAAGAGTCATCATGAACTGGGTCTATCAGATGTACTGTGTCTCACAGAAACTCACTTACAAGGCTCATTTGTTGCAGAAAGTCTTCATCTGGACGGATATAACATGTTCAAACGCAACAGACATGTGTCCTACACTAACTTTCCTGAGGTGGCTCACAGAAGTGGAGGCGGAGTTGCTGTTTATGTGAAAAACCATGTTCAAGTCCGTGAGAAACAGTACCTACATAATGTGACTGATCTTGAGTTTTTGGTTTTGAAGGTTGAAGCTCCATTCCCTGCCCTGATAGCAGTCGTGTACAAACCTCCAGGCTACAGTTCCACACCATTCTTGAAAAACATGGTCAGTCTTTTAGAGTCACTAGAAGTGATGGACTGCCATCCAGTAATTGTGTGTGGAGATTTCAATGAGAACCAGTTATCAGGTGGAAGGAAACCGATCCTGGAGCTGTTTCAAACAAGAGGGTATGAACAGGTCATCACTGCTGCCACCACAGACAAAAACACGCTGCTTGACCTTGTTTTTATTTCACAGCCACAGCGAAGCCTCCATTCTGGGGTCATGAAAACTTATTACAGTTACCACAACCCTGTTTTCTGTGTGTTGTCCTCCAGCCAACCATAAAGAGGTCAGGTGAGACTTAACAATAATAACAGCCAGAAGCTACAAAGATCTGACAAAAAAACAACAACAACTGACACCTCACACTAGGGGGAGGGGGGGGGGCTAAAAAATTTGTTTATTGTCAAATGTAACATCTCCAAGCTTCCTCAACATAAACACAACCAACAAGACCTGACCAGCACCTTCATGATCTGTTGATCCAATCTGAACCATGAAAGCTGCTGGACCACACAGAGAACACACACCACTGGGTGTTCTACAACCTGCCATCCCAAACGAGACATCACAGATCCACCCTCACATGACCTCCTACCCTGATGTTAGACAATCATCATGCTGACACAA
>JBBPBX010099137.1:0-12576 GCA_038048925.1 Garcialebias charrua | reverse complement strand
AGCAGGACATGTATGAGGACAGCAGGACATGTATGAGGACAGCAGGACATGTATGAGGACAGCAGGACATGTATGAGGACAGCAGGACATGTATGAGGACAGCAGGACATGTATGAGGACAGCAGGACATGTATGAAGACAGCAGGACATGTATGAGGACAGCAGGACATGTATGAGGACAGCAGGACATGTATGAGGACAGCAGGACATGTATGAGGACAGCAGGACATGTATGAGGACAGCAGGACATGTATGAGGACAGCAGGACATGTATGAGGACAGCAGGACATGTATGAGGACAGCAGGACATGTATGAGGACAGCAGGACATGTATGAGGACAGCAGGACATGTATGAGGACAGCAGGACATGTATGAGGACAGCAGGACATGTATGAGGACAGCAGGACATGTATGAGGACAGCAGGACATGTATGAGGACAGCAGGACATGTGTGAGGACAGCAGGACATGTGTGAGGACAGCAGGACATGTGTGAGGACAGCAGGACATGTGTGAGGACAGCAGGACATGTGTGAGGACAGCAGGACATGTGTGAGGACAGCAGGACATGTATGAGGACAGCAGGACATGTATGAGGACAGCAGGACATGTGTGAGGACAGCAGGACATGTGTGAGGACAGCAGGACATGTATGAGGACAGCAGGACATGTATGAGGACAGCAGGACATGTGTGAGGACAGCAGGACATGTGTGAGGACAGCAGGACATGTGTGAGGACAGCAGGACATGTATGAGGACAGCAGGACATGTATGAGGACAGCAGGACATGTATGAAGACAGCAGGACATGTATGAAGACAGTAGGACATGTATGAAGACAGCAGGACATGTATGAAGACAGCAGGACATGTATGAGGACAGCAGGACATGTATGAGGACAGCATGACATGTGTAAGGACAGCAGGACATGTGTGAGGACAGTAGGACATGTGTGAGGACAGCAGGACAAGTATGAGGACAGTAGGACAAGTATGAGGACAGCAGGACATGTATGAAGACAGTAGGACATGTGTGAGGACAGTAGGACATGTGTGAGGACAGCAGGACAAGTATGAGGACAGCAGGACAAGTATGAGGACAGCTGGACAAGTATGAGGACAGCTGGACAAGTATGAGGACAGTAGGACAAGTGTGAGGACAGCAGGACAAGTGTGAGGACAGTAGGGCATATGTGAGGACAGCAGGACATATCTGAGGACAGCAGGACAAGTGTGAGGACAGCAGGGCATGTGTGAGGACAGCAGGGCATGTGTGAGGACAGCAGGACATGTATGAAGACAGCAGGACATGTATGAGGACAGCATGACATGTATGAAGACAGAAGGACATGTATGAGGACAGCATGACATGTGTGAGGACAGCAGGACATGTGTGAGGACAGTAGGACATGTGTGAGGACAGCAGGACAAGTATGAGGACAGCAGGACATGTATGAAGACAGTAGGACATGTGTGAGGACAAATATACAATAAAATGGCTAAAATATGTGAAAACGCTGAATGTATTTTCTGGCAACGCATTAAGAAATGCTCAGTAAATGCTCTGAAGTGATTCATTTAAAGTGTTTTGACAGAATTTACATTTATTTACATTTTACAACGTGTAACCGTAACGCATTTCAATGTTGCACAACTTAATATTTACATGGCTCCTTCATCCTGAATTATGTTTTCTTGCATAAAAGCCTTCACATCCTAGATTTAAAGGTGTGACATGATTTTGGAACTATGCATAAAGTGGCACAACATATATATGTTGTATCATTCAACTATGTTTGTTTTTACAAGTGTAGTGAACCAGACAGTGTTTTCTGATACACCTTCGTCTCTTTGAACTGTCCCAGTGACACCTTTTCACTGATACTTTCAGTAAAAAGACATCAACACTATTTTATTACATTATTTTGAATCAAAACACAATAAGTCATAAGAGACTCTCATTCCTCTATTTTGTGTTAATGAATAACCTTGTGTTAAGTAAGCATTATTGAATTCAATGTTTGATAGTCAAAGACTGTTTAATTCAAACTGTTTAATTCAAGTTGGAAATCCAATGTTATTTCAAAATGATGGTCACTTCTTCATATGATGAATCAAATGGTGAAAGTGAATTAATATGTCAGACTGAACTCCTCAGTTTTGTTAGAAGTTAGAACACAGTTTTAATCAGTTGTTTTATGAAGCTGGCTCCAGTCTAATCTGTTTCTCTCTCTTCATTCTAAACAACTTCTTCTCTGTTCTAAAAAACTGATCTTCTCCTATCCGAGTGACCTTCATGCACTAACTCTTCCACTGGTTCGTTTGGACCAATCGGGGAAGAACAAGTCTGATCACAGATCCTTTCTTAAAGTTCTAAGCTGTTGCTGGAACTGTCAGAGTTTGCTGAGGTCCTCAAGCCATGAGGTTCCCCAAAGAGCTGAATGAACGCCAGTCACACGCTAAGGACACGTCATTCAGCTAAAAGATTTATGACATGCCAGTTATAAATCCATTTCAAGCTGCAAAAAGCTTCATTTTAATGAAATTCCTTCAAGGAAACTTTTATCTTGAAAAGCCAACTGGAACTGAGGTTGTTACTTCGGTGAGGTGGAAGCCGTCTTGTGAGCGAGCCGTTGCAAAAATGGACGCCGATCACCTGTAAGCCGTAGCACGAACGGACAGTTCGTGCACGTCAGGTTGGGACAAGTTTACCGAAGCAGAGACCAAGAATCTTCGCACAGGTAAAACGTCGATGTCCATTCGACCGAGTCGAGCGGAAGCCGCCGAGGAACTGCCATGTTTCTGGTTAAAACACATCAAGATAATGCCTTTCCTCATCCTTCATCTTCTTTAATCCTCCATTTTCTCTTCACTGAAACTCTTATTTTAAGCCAGTAAACTTAAGCTAAATACCTACAGAGATATAAGTTATTAACACCCAAAACTTGTGTTCTGTTGTTCCTATGAAGTTACGGACGCGTATACTCATGCTGAAGTTAATTATAGGAAAAATGATCAACCAATCATGTACACATGTTGTGATGTAATTTATAATTATGTTAAATAAATGGTCCAGTCCTGCTGTACCAACATAAGTTTAACGTTTCCAGTGAATTACATCTGGTCTAGTCACAGAATTATTGATATTGATCTAAAAAGAGAGAACTCGTGAATATTGATGGTAAGGTAAAATCTACTCAAATCTTTCATCTGGAATATTTGTACAGTCAGCAAAATTGACTAGTATTATATCCCTACACAAGCAAAATGATAAATCAATGAAAATTTGATTTAAAAGTGATTTTGAAATTGGCGCCGTGTTTCATCACGGGACATCCGGGTACTTGCGCATGCAACGTTGTGACGTAGAGACATGAAGTTCAGTCTGCGGCTGCTATTAGAACGCAGTGTCATTGTCTTCAATATCGCCTATTTTCTTTTGTATAACTTGAAAAATGTCGGTACGTTGTGTCGCATTTGGGTGTTCTAACATCGCCAGCCCTGTAGACGACTACGATCGGGTTCCAGCCCGTCACCCTCGGAGCTTTGCTCATCTAGAATGTCAGAGTCCCCCTCGCTCACTGAACGGTAAGAGTCAAATAAATACGGCTGCAGACCTACATTAGAACCAGCTGTTTCTTGTTCATCAATCCTACTAACTTCGGCTTCCCAAACTGAAGACAAATCGCTCAAATCTTCACTTAAATTGCTTAATGCCTCGGTTTGTATATTCTCTGCCATAGTTATTTACAATGTGCGTTCAATACATTACGTCATAAAAATGCGTCGGCGTTTGACCCCTCCTTTCTCCACCCGAAAACTGCGACGCACTGCAGAGAACTATTTTATCAAAAAATACTTTTATATATTAATTATTCAAAGCATCTGTGTACAAAAAAAATCAAAGCCGGGTAGCTACTCTGCCACTTTACGCATAGTTCCAAAATCATGTCACACACACTTTAAAGCATGTTTCTTCATAATGTTACGTTAATGTATTAAATACTGTTAATTTACTGACGTTCAGTTACTTCATTCAAATTGCTTAAAGGGATTGTGACATGACTTTGTAAATTTGAATATTTGCCAGAACATATATATCTTATATCATTGAGCTCTGGTCGTTTTTGCATAATAAATTATAAATATGTTAAATTTTATTCTAAATTATGGTAATGTTTTTCTCTGGTACTTGCTGGGATACGCCCCTAAAATTCTGCGCATTTCCGCAATACGTCATCACCAGTCGTCGTCGCCAGTCATCAACGTCTAAACAGGGAGAAGGCAGAGCCTTGCCCGTTTGTTTGGTGTGTTAACTGCTTGCCATACGGATTCATTTCCTGAAAGATCGCCTCTTGTTTGTGTAACTTGAAAAATGCCGTCACGTTGTAGTGCATTTGTGTGTTCTAATATCAGCAGTGAACAAGTGAGCCTTCACAAATTTCCAAAAGATGACAAACTTTGTCAAGAATGGACCAGACAACGACCGGTGGGTTCCAGGAGTCCTATGTCTGCAGCGACCATTTCACTGCCGATTGTTTTCAGCACCTGGTATAAAAGAATCTTTAGGATTACCATTAAGATTCAGAAGACTTTTAAAACCGGATGCTATTCCTACTATTTTTAAAAGAAAATCTACAGAAGAAAGTCCCACAGGAGCTACCATGTCGAAACAACGCAGGGACCATCGGAAGACTGTCCAGGAGATGAGTAAGTCTTTGTGTAAACATAATCGGAGGTGTGTAGTGTTTTAGATTATAAACTATTTATTTTACGTGAGTTCATGTTGTTTTACTTTATACACTTTGAGTGTATAAAGCCAATTATCACGGCAGATTATGTTTGTTCGCTGCTAACAAGCTAGTCGAATCAGATAGCTAACACAATAGCCGCGGTACAGGCCACGTTGCTAATGATGTATTTTTAAATTATGTCTGCGCCATCAGGTAACATCTGTAGTTTCCTTCTATTCGGGGAGGGATATTAATGAGAGTTTTGGATGATTTACTGTCTTAAAATGATATATCGCTGACGCGACTGGTAATAAGCCGACATAGCAGCTAACAAACATTAGCCGAGTGTCCGGAGCAAACACGTTGCTAATGATGTATTTTTAAATTATGTCTGCCGATCAGGTAATTCTTTTTATTCGGGGAGGGATATTAATGAGAGTTTTGGATGATTTACTGTCTTAAAATGATATATCGCTGACGCGACTGGTAATAAGCCGACATAGCAGCTAACAAACATTAGCCGAGTGTCCGGAGCAAACACGTTGCTAATGATGTATTTTTAAATTATGTCTGCCGATCAGGTAATTCTTTTTATTCGGGGAGGGATATTAATGAGAGTTTTGGATGATTTACTGTCTTAAAATGATATATCGCTGACGCAACCGGTAATAAGCCGACATAGCAGCTAACAAACATTAGCCCCGAGTGTCCGGAGCAAACACGTTGCTAATGATGTATTTTTAAATTATGTCTGCCGATCAGGTAATTCTTTTTATTCGGGGAGGGATATTAATGAGAGTTTTGGATGATTTACTGTCTTAAAATGATATATCGCTGACGCAACCGGTAATAAGCCGACATAGCAGCTAACAAACATTAGCCGAGTGCCCGGAGCAAACACGTTGCTAATGATGTATTTTTAAATTATGTCTGCCGATCAGGTAATTCTTTTTATTCGGGGAGGGATATTAATGAGAGTTTTGGATGATTTACTGTCTTAAAATGATATATCGCTGACGCAACCGGTAATAAGCCGACATAGCAGCTAACAAACATTAGCCGAGTGCCCGGAGCAAACACGTTGCTAATGATGTATTTTTAAATTATGTCTGCGCCATCAGGTAACATCTGTAATTTTTTTATTCAGGGAGGGTTTATTAATGCGAGTTTTGGAAGATTTACTGTCTCAAAATGATATCTCAGACGCGATAGGACATGCTCCGCCATTATTATTTAAATGCACGTTGGAGCGTGCCTTCCCGTTGTCACGTTAAGATGACATTTTGCGGAAATGCGCAGATTTTTAGGGGCGTATCCCAGAGAAAACAACTACCATAACTTGGAATAAAAATTTAATATATTTATAATTTATTATGCAAAAACGACCAGAGCTCAATGATATAAGATATATATGTTCTGACAAATATTCAAATTTACAAAATCATGTCACAATACCTTTAAAGTAGCAGTGGTGCGTCCAAACCCCCAGACATTTTTGTTTATTGAAGTGTGTTACAGTAGACCACAAGTCCCCTGAAAAAAATATGTTGATTCGGTTTGTGGCCTGGATCTTGGTCCATTCATGACCATCAACCCAAGAGTCCCCATATAATAAGCAGGAGTGGCATTTTGTGAGACGTGTGAAGGGAACACGGTTTCAATCGAGGGACACGACCTGGAAGCCGTCGTTGCCGTACTCCGACTCCTGCTCGGCTCCGTCCTGGTCCAGGATGCGGCTGCTCTTGCCCTTCTTGAGTTTTAGCTTCCAGGTGCCTTTGCTGCTGGAAGGAGACGCGGCGCTCAGCTGTGAAGGAGACGGCAACGTTCCGTATCCCGTCACGTAGATCTGGTTGGAGTTGGTTACAGGAGGGGTGGGTAAAGGCAGAGGGAAGTTGGTTGGTCGTTGGATGGGTGGTTTGTTGCTTCTCCTCAGGAAGCCCACGCGAGAAGACTTCTTCTGGGCCTGCTCGGCCTGCTGCTGAATCTGCAGCTGCTGCTGCAGGAGCTGCTGGAAGTCTTCCTAAAAATGTAAAAATTAAAGTGGTTTGTTGCTTCTCCTCAGGAAGCCCACGCGAGAAGACTTCTTCTGGGCCTGCTCGGCCTGCTGCTGAATCTGCAGCTGCTGCTGCAGGAGCTGCTGGAAGTCTTCCTAAAAATGTAAAAATTAAAGTGGTTTGAATGAATATATCCCCTGACGCCTTACACACCATAGTTTGTGTTGGAGATGACCCTCAGCTACTACCACCCTGAGTGATAGCTTGGTGTTTATAAAACTGACAAAGTTGTGGTTGTTTTAAAGTTCGATAAGGTTTATTAGCTTTATCAGGTAGATTCAAAAAGTTGTATCCAATAAATGCCTTTGGAGAGTTTCATCAGAGTTCATCCAGTGGTTTATAATAATAATAATTAATAATGTCACATTTTTGTCATCTGTAGACATTTGGCTAACAAGGACAATTAAGATAAGTGATAATCTGTTTCATCAGACAGTAAGTAATAAACAGAAACTATGAGTAGATTAGATGAAACGAGTGTGACGATTAGCCAGATTTAAGACGGACGTGTTTATTTTTATTTTCTTCTTTACTTTTAAAACCATTTTTCTACTAGTAAGTCTTTTTTTAGTTGACAAAAGTTATCTTTTATGATGCATAAATTTTGACATTACAGTCAATTTACTAACAGTCTGTGATATTTATGGATCATAATTCAGTTTTTTTAAACACCTGTTTTCTCTGACGTTTAACACAGTGTGGTCTGATTTATGATCCCATTGTTCCTCACATGTGTTTGTGTTTATGTTTTCATTTTTGATGCTTTTAATTACATCTTAATTTTTACTTGATGCTGTGATTTTATTGTTAACGCACTTTGGTAACAGCTGCTGTTTTATATGTGCTTTATAAATAAATTTGACTTAGTGAATCATCAAGTCTGTATCATGATTCACTGCTGATTTAACAGTGAGTCTAAATTTTAATGTCCACATACAAGTGTGCAAAAAGGTTAATGTTATAAAACTATTTCTAAAAACAATAAAAATATCAATTTATCCATCTTCTGCACCCGCTTCCTCCTGCTCAGGGTTACAAGGAGGTGGTGGTATGCTCGGAGACGCCCGCCGTCCGTCATGTCAGAGTCTTGCACTAAAGTCATCGCATGTTGTGTGATGGTGTTGTATCTGTTTTAGTCACAGCTTAAAATGACAATCTGTGCATCATTCAATACTTTCAGTTTCAAACAAAGGTTAAAAAGCTGAAGACGTTTTGTTTTCCGTCCGGGAGGCTTGATCAATTCATTGTATGGTGGAGTGTGTGGACTTCCAAGCTTTTCTAGAAAGAAGAAATCCTCCAGGATGGGAGGCGACACATCTTCAGCTTCAGTTGTTTTTGTTTTCAGCCATTTTTTGTTGTTGTTGATCGTGACCTGGATGACTGACAGTCTTCCCCACAATACTGTAAGTTGTCACCTCATAACATATAAATTGCAGCTACTACCACATAACATCTTGTCTCAACATTTGTAAATGTGACGGAGGTAGAGCTGTTTTTGAGTAGACCACTGTCGATTAGCTTAGGCAGACATTTTGATCTGGACTGAGCTTCATCTGTTCAGTGGGCCGTGGGAAATTTTAGTCATGGAGACACATGTAAACACAAACGGTTGTCTGCCTTCTTCTTCAGGTGGTGAGCAACTAAACATGTGCCAACTTTACTCTGTGTGTTTTCTCTGCCATGGTGCTCGAAGCCGAATGTAAACCGAACGAAAAACATTTATACCCAGAGGCAGGACACAAACGCCTGCATTCACTGCGTGTCATTAAAGTAACGTCGGCTCATTTTAAAGGTGAGTCTGTGATGTCTGAACACATTCTGTGTCACAGCTTGTTTTATAAAATAACTCTTCAGACTCTTCTGGCTGAGTTCCACACGATTCACTGAGAAAGACAATCTGCGTTGGGTGTGTGTATTTGTTTGGAGAGCACACCCTCGGTCTCTGTTAAACATTAAACTTGACTTCAGCTTACCTTCCAGGACTCGAGCTCCAGCGAAAGCTCCAGACGTTTCTGCGCAGCTTCCAGCAGCTGGTTGTTCAGCATCATCATCTCGGTCTTGCTGCGCAGAACCTCGTCCTCCATCGCCATCTTCCTGCACAGCAAAATCAGAAACAGTTAGAGAAATTGCATTTCCTGCAAAAATGCAGTGTGCATGCTTTTTGCTGAAGAACTAGCTGAGAACTAGCTGAAATTAGCTAAAAACTTGCTGAAATGTTGCTGAAATGGAAGAACAAGCCAATTGCAGAAGAAAGCAGAAAGAACATGTTTGTCTAAATAGGATTAAAGAAACAGAAATAAGCACAAAAAGTGAAAATTATCTGAAAAAAGCAGAAATTTGCACAAAAACAGCTAAAAAGGCAGAAAGAAGATTACCAGAAGGAAGTGAAGATAGCACGTGTTTGCTAAATTAGATAGACAAAAGTTAAAAGGAAGGCAAAATGTGGAATTAGCTGAAAAAGCTCAAATTGGTATAAAACAACTAAATAGTAGCTGAAATATAATTAAATTAGCATAAATAAGCTAAAAGGAGCATAATTAGCTGAAATTAGCATAAAGAAGCTAATTAGGCTGAAAGTAGCAGAAATTACAACAAAAAACTTGAATTAATCAGAAAATAGCTGAAATTAGCTAGCCTGGTTAAAACCAGACCCTTGTCCTTCACTTTGCTTCGGACTAGGGTCTGGCATTCCTCCCATAGAAAACGATTTCTCCTGGAGGCGTTGGCCTCTGCTGAGGAACAAGACCATTGGATCTTAGAAAAATTTGAACAGGGAAAAGCATTCTGCTCCCTCCCCTCAGAGCCATATATGGCTGCTCCCCCGTGTCTGCTGAACTTGACTTCAGCTCCGCCTCCTGCAGCTTTTCTCTCGCTGCCTACATATTCTGTGTTTATATGTTAATAAAACGTAAAAAAATAAAAAAATAAAACCATGGATCGCTGGTCCAGCTCACCAGAAGACCAGAAAATCTGCAGGGACTCGGGCAGCAACGTAAAACCCGAGTTTAATTCTCTCGTGACAACCTGAGGCATTTCCTCGTAGCGGAGAGAGAGGAGGAGGAGGAGGGAGAGGGAGCGATCACTTGACTTTTGGCCAAAAAAACAAAAGAAAACTCCAGATAAGGGATTAAGAAGGGGAAATTAATACATTTGTATCACATATAAAACAGTCCTGCATCGCTTTGCATCGCTTTGAATGAGAACATGCGGCTGCTCGCTGGCTGCGCTGGGACAGGTGGGGGCGTGGGTTAGGGGCCAAAAACTCCGCCCCTTCTGTTCTCTGATTGGTCCGGTCAAAAATCTACCGGAGAAATCGTTGTCTATGAGAGAAATCCCAGACTGTGCAGTGAAGGGAAATGAGAATTGAGCGGAGCTGTGCAGGAAGGCGAGGGCCAGGCTAGAAATTAGCTAAAAAAGATGCTAAAATTGTAGCTGAAAATGTAGAACAGGCTTAAATTTTCAGAAGAAAGCAGAAAGAAAACGTTTGCCCGATTAGGCCTAAATAAGCAGAAATAAGCACAAAAAAGTGGAAAAATATGAAAAAAGCTGAAAAAAAAAACTGCTGAAAAGTGACAAAAAATAAGCAGAAGCTTAAATTATCAGAAGGAAGAGAAAAGAGCATATGTTTGCTGAATTTGGCTGAAAAAAGGTTGAAATTACTGCAAAAATGTGGAAATAGCAAAAAAAAAAAGTTAAAATGAGCAAAAAACAGCTAAATAGTAGCTGAGCTAGCAGAAAGATCTGAAACTTGCATAGATGAGCTGTAAATTAGAATGTTAGAAGAAGCACAAGCATTTTGTAGTTAGCAGAAAGAATCTAAAAGGAGCACAAAACAGCTGAAAGTAGCTGAAAAAAGTTTACATTTTGCACGAGGAAGCTGAACCAGAAGAAAATGTGAAAGGAGCAGTAAAAGGTTGTAAACAGATTTAAAGATTTGAGGGATGTAAAATGTTGAGGAAAAATGTATCGACAAAGGCTAAATATTTCAAAAAGCTAAAGTTGCACCAATACCAAAAGTCATAACAGGATTTTCCTGAAAGAGCTGAACGTTTTGATTTGTGATTTGTTAAAATAGCACAAAAGTTGTGGAACGAGACAGATGCTGAAAATGTTTGGAAGAAAAATGGCTCACAATAGTAAAGTGTTCACACAATGAATCATTCCTCCAAAATATATACGAGACTTTCAGCTTCCTCCCCCCTCCATTAAATCTTGATTTAAGAGTTGTTTTTTTTAAAGAAATGTGATGTTAGTGCATCAGCATGTGAACTCACTTCTCTATGGCTTCGTCTCTGTCCCTCAGCGCCTGCTCCAGGATAGCACTGTCCTCTGCGCCATTTTTACCAGCTATGGAGTCCTGAAAAAACAAACAAGAAGCCGCAGTTAAACAAAACCGAGTCACTTGTTTCTATTCGCCTACTTTCACTCTATCAGTCTGTATTCAAATTACCGGTAGGTGCTGCTGGTTAACCGATTCACAGCAGAAACAAATACCGATACTTTAACCTGGAAACTCGTACAACCACATAGCTGACACCCCCCCACCCCCATCCCCCCACTGAAAGCATTACCGGTACTGTAATTCATGGTCCAAGGAAACAATACTTCATCAGGAAGTCTTGTCACAAAAACATTCACATCTACAATCCAATCTTTGGCAGGAATTTTAAATCTTCAACTGTGTTGACATGCTGGAAACTGGTGCCCTGTTAAAAATACATCTATAATCCTTTAATACGTGAAAACACCTTCAATCATTTGAAACATCAGTTCAGGTTATCTGTCATGGACGATGTGCTGATAATTACAGCAGTGTTCAAATATAAGAATTTTGTTTATTCCCTAACATTTTCAGTACAGTACAAGTTTGGATGTGTACCGTATTTTCCGGAATATAGGTCGCAGCTTTTTATCATTTTTGCATGCCCTGCGACCTATATTCAGGTGCGACCTATTTATGGCTTTTTATAAAATAAGCTGATTTGTAATCATTTATTAACAAAAATTAAACTGAGACACACTCTTACAATAATGTCAGCTAACAAATATACTTTTTTAGGTGTTTATCCTGCTAAAATTAAAATACCGGTACATGCAGGTCTGTTCGCTGCTACTGCATGTCTGGTGCTGCGCGTGCATGTTTTGTTTCATCAGACGTAGCGAAACAAATTTTTTAATCCAGCTCATTTCACAATTACGTTCATTTATTAAAGAAAAGTTCAGCTCAGACACATATTTGCTATAATTTTTATCAAACAATTAATTGTTTTTAAGTGTTAATCTTCTTAAAAGCCTTGCTGTGCGCTCCTGTGGCAGAGACATTTGCAGCAGAGCTAAACACGGTCCACATTTTGACGTAGGTGCGACCTATATTCAGGTGCAACCTATATAAGGATTTTTCCTATTTTTTGGCAATAATTGGCCAATGCGACCTATATTCCGGTGCGACCTATATTCCGGAAAATACGGTACCCATTAAGCTCATCAACCCAGTTACATGCATTCACTGGCCGCTTTATTTGGTACACCTGCTCAACAGCAACGGTAACACAGGCAGCTCAACATATTTAGGCACCTAGACATGATACAAATGACATGAAGTTCAAACTGGAAGCCATTTTGCTTTGGCTTCTTAGCTATGCTGCAGCCATCCGATATTGGATTGACCCCAAAATTAATCAGTTGAAGGTGTAACCACTAATTATGACCTCAAAGTTTCTTTAACGCATCTGTAACATGATTTTGTAACAATGCATAAAATTGCCCAACATAAATATCTTGTATCATTCA
>JBBPBX010099136.1:0-12576 GCA_038048925.1 Garcialebias charrua | reverse complement strand
GTCCCCAGCCCAGGCAGTAAGCACTCATTCCTGGGTACAGATGAACCGTACGCGCCCTGGAGGTCCCCAGCCCAGGCAGTAAGCACTCATTCCTGGGTACAGATGAACCGTACGCGCCCTGGAGGTCCCCAGCCCAGGCAGTAAGCACTCATTCCTGGGTACAGATGAACCGTACGCGCCCTGGAGGTCCCCAGCCCAGGCAGTAAGCACTCATTCCTGGGTACAGATGAACCGTACGCGCCCTGGAGGTCCCCAGCCCAGGCAGTAAGCACTCATTCCTGGGTACAGATGAACCGTACGCGCCCTGGAGGTCCCCAGCCCAGGCAGTAAGCACTCATTCCTGGGTACAGATGAACCGTACGCGCCCTGGAGGTCCCCAGCCCAGGCAGTAAGCACTCATTCCTGGGTACAGATGAACCGTACGCGCCCTGGAGGTCCCCAGCCCAGGCAGTAAGCACTCATTCCTGGGTACAGATGAACCGTACGCGCCCTGGAGGTCCCCAGCCCAGGCAGTAAGCACTCATTCCTGGGTACAGATGAACCGTACGCGCCCTGGAGGTCCCCAACCCAGGCAGTAAGCACTCATTCCTGGGTACAGATGAACCGTACGCGCCCTGGAGGTCCCCAACCCAGGCAGTAAGCACTTATTCCTGGGTACAGATGAACCGTACGCGCCCTGGAGGTCCCCAACCCAGGCAGTAAGCACTTATTCCTGGGTACAGATGAACCGTACGCGCCCTGGAGGTCCCCAACCCAGGCAGTAAGCACTTATTCCTGGGTACAGATGAACCGTACGCGCCCTGGAGGTCCCCAACCCAGGCAGTAAGCACTTATTCCTGGGTACAGATGAACCGTACGCGCCCTGGAGGTCCCCAACCCAGGCAGTAAGCACTTATTCCTGGGTACAGATGAACCGTACGCGCCCTGGAGGTCCCCAACCCAGGCAGTAAGCACTTATTCCTGGGTACAGATGAACCGTACGCGCCCTGGAGGTCCCCAACCCAGGCAGTAAGCACTTATTCCTGGGTACAGATGAACCGTACGCGCCCTGGAGGTCCCCAACCCAGGCAGTAAGCACTTATTCCTGGGTACAGATGAACCGTACGCGCCCTGGAGGTCCCCAACCCAGGCAGTAAGCACTTATTCCTGGGTACAGATGAACCGTACGCGCCCTGGAGGTCCCCAACCCAGGCAGTAAGCACTTATTCCTGGGTACAGATGAACCGTACGCGCCCTGGAGGTCCCCAACCCAGGCAGTAAGCACTTATTCCTGGGTACAGATGAACCGTACGCGCCCTGGAGGTCCCCAACCCAGGCAGTAAGCACTTATTCCTGGGTACAGATGAACCGTACGCGCCCTGGAGGTCCCCAACCCAGGCAGTAAGCACTTATTCCTGGGTACAGATGAACCGTACGCGCCCTGGAGGTCCCCAACCCAGGCAGTAAGCACTTATTCCTGGGTACAGATGAACCGTACGCGCCCTGGAGGTCCCCAACCCAGGCAGTAAGCACTTATTCCTGGGTACAGATGAACCGTACGCGCCCTGGAGGTCCCCAACCCAGGCAGTAAGCACTTATTCCTGGGTACAGATGAACCGTACGCGCCCTGGAGGTCCCCAACCCAGGCAGTAAGCACTCATTCCTGGGTACAGATGAACCGTACGCGCCCTGGAGGTCCCCAACCCAGGCAGTAAGCACTCATTCCTGGGTACAGATGAACCGTACGCGCCCTGGAGGTCCCCAACCCAGGCAGTAAGCACTCATTCCTGGGTACAGATGAACCGTACGCGCCCTGGAGGTCCCCAACCCAGGCAGTAAGCACTCATTCCTGGGTACAGATGAACCGTACGCGCCCTGGAGGTCCCCAACCCAGGCAGTAAGCACTCATTCCTGGGTACAGATGAACCGTACGCGCCCTGGAGGTCCCCAACCCAGGCAGTAAGCACTCATTCCTGGGTACAGATGAACCGTACGCGCCCTGGAGGTCCCCAACCCAGGCAGTAAGCACTCATTCCTGGGTACAGATGAACCGTACGCGCCCTGGAGGTCCCCAACCCAGGCAGTAAGCACTCATTCCTGGGTACAGATGAACCGTACGCGCCCTGGAGGTCCCCAACCCAGGCAGTAAGCACTCATTCCTGGGTACAGATGAACCGTACGCGCCCTGGAGGTCCCCAACCCAGGCAGTAAGCACTCATTCCTGGGTACAGATGAACCGTACGCGCCCTGGAGGTCCCCAACCCAGGCAGTAAGCACTCATTCCTGGGTACAGATGAACCGTACGCGCCCTGGAGGTCCCCAACCCAGGCAGTAAGCACTCATTCCTGGGTACAGATGAACCGTACGCGCCCTGGAGGTCCCCAACCCAGGCAGTAAGCACTCATTCCTGGGTACAGATGAACCGTACGCGCCCTGGAGGTCCCCAACCCAGGCAGTAAGCACTCATTCCTGGGTACAGATGAACCGTACGCGCCCTGGAGGTCCCCAACCCAGGCAGTAAGCACTCATTCCTGGGTACAGATGAACCGTACGCGCCCTGGAGGTCCCCAGCCCAGGCAGTAAGCACTCATTCCTGGGTACAGATGAACCGTACGCGCCCTGGAGGTCCCCAGCCCAGGCAGTAAGCACTCATTCCTGGGTACAGATGAACCGTACGCGCCCTGGAGGTCCCCAGCCCAGGCAGTAAGCACTCATTCCTGGGTACAGATGAACCGTACGCGCCCTGGAGGTCCCCAGCCCAGGCAGTAAGCACTCATTCCTGGGTACAGATGAACCGTACGCGCCCTGGAGGTCCCCAACCCAGGCAGTAAGCACTCATTCCTGGGTACAGATGAACCGTACGCGCCCTGGAGGTCCCCAACCCAGGCAGTAAGCACTCATTCCTGGGTACAGATGAACCGTACGCGCCCTGGAGGTCCCCAACCCAGGCAGTAAGCACTCATTCCTGGGTACAGATGAACCGTACGCGCCCTGGAGGTCCCCAACCCAGGCAGTAAGCACTCATTCCTGGGTACAGATGAACCGTACGCGCCCTGGAGGTCCCCAACCCAGGCAGTAAGCACTCATTCCTGGGTACAGATGAACCGTACGCGCCCTGGAGGTCCCCAACCCAGGCAGTAAGCACTCATTCCTGGGTACAGATGAACCGTACGCGCCCTGGAGGTCCCCAACCCAGGCAGTAAGCACTCATTCCTGGGTACAGATGAACCGTACGCGCCCTGGAGGTCCCCAACCCAGGCAGTAAGCACTCATTCCTGGGTACAGATGAACCGTACGCGCCCTGGAGGTCCCCAACCCAGGCAGTAAGCACTCATTCCTGGGTACAGATGAACCGTACGCGCCCTGGAGGTCCCCAACCCAGGCAGTAAGCACTCATTCCTGGGTACAGATGAACCGTACGCGCCCTGGAGGTCCCCAACCCAGGCAGTAAGCACTCATTCCTGGGTACAGATGAACCGTACGCGCCCTGGAGGTCCCCAACCCAGGCAGTAAGCACTCATTCCTGGGTACAGATGAACCGTACGCGCCCTGGAGGTCCCCAACCCAGGCAGTAAGCACTCATTCCTGGGTACAGATGAACCGTACGCGCCCTGGAGGTCCCCAGCCCAGGCAGTAAGCACTCATTCCTGGGTACAGATGAACCGTACGCGCC
The DNA here is from genome assembly GCA_038048925.1 of Garcialebias charrua. Lineage (NCBI taxonomy): Eukaryota > Metazoa > Chordata > Actinopteri > Cyprinodontiformes > Rivulidae > Garcialebias > Garcialebias charrua. The sequence continues at coordinate 8,924 of JBBPBX010099136.1, read as the reverse complement.
CTGGAGGTCCCCAGCCCAGGCAGTAAGCACTCATTCCTGGGTACAGATGAACCGTACGCGCCCTGGAGGTCCCCAGCCCAGGCAGTAAGCACTCATTCCTGGGTACAGATGAACCGTACGCGCCCTGGAGGTCCCCAGCCCAGGCAGTAAGCACTCATTCCTGGGTACAGATGAACCGTACGCGCCCTGGAGGTCCCCAGCCCAGGCAGTAAGCACTCATTCCTGGGTACAGATGAACCGTACGCGCCCTGGAGGTCCCCAGCCCAGGCAGTAAGCACTCATTCCTGGGTACAGATGAACCGTACGCGCCCTGGAGGTCCCCAGCCCAGGCAGTAAGCACTCATTCCTGGGTACAGATGAACCGTACGCGCCCTGGAGGTCCCCAGCCCAGGCAGTAAGCACTCATTCCTGGGTACAGATGAACCGTACGCGCCCTGGAGGTCCCCAGCCCAGGCAGTAAGCACTCATTCCTGGGTACAGATGAACCGTACGCGCCCTGGAGGTCCCCAGCCCAGGCAGTAAGCACTCATTCCTGGGTACAGATGAACCGTACGCGCCCTGGAGGTCCCCAGCCCAGGCAGTAAGCACTCATTCCTGGGTACAGATGAACCGTACGCGCCCTGGAGGTCCCCAACCCAGGCAGTAAGCACTCATTCCTGGGTACAGATGAACCGTACGCGCCCTGGAGGTCCCCAACCCAGGCAGTAAGCACTCATTCCTGGGTACAGATGAACCGTACGCGCCCTGGAGGTCCCCAACCCAGGCAGTAAGCACTCATTCCTGGGTACAGATGAACCGTACGCGCCCTGGAGGTCCCCAACCCAGGCAGTAAGCACTCATTCCTGGGTACAGATGAACCGTACGCGCCCTGGAGGTCCCCAACCCAGGCAGTAAGCACTCATTCCTGGGTACAGATGAACCGTACGCGCCCTGGAGGTCCCCAACCCAGGCAGTAAGCACTCATTCCTGGGTACAGATGAACCGTACGCGCCCTGGAGGTCCCCAACCCAGGCAGTAAGCACTCATTCCTGGGTACAGATGAACCGTACGCGCCCTGGAGGTCCCCAACCCAGGCAGTAAGCACTCATTCCTGGGTACAGATGAACCGTACGCGCCCTGGAGGTCCCCAACCCAGGCAGTAAGCACTTATTCCTGGGTACAGATGAACCGTACGCGCCCTGGAGGTCCCCAACCCAGGCAGTAAGCACTTATTCCTGGGTACAGATGAACCGTACGCGCCCTGGAGGTCCCCAACCCAGGCAGTAAGCACTTATTCCTGGGTACAGATGAACCGTACGCGCCCTGGAGGTCCCCAACCCAGGCAGTAAGCACTTATTCCTGGGTACAGATGAACCGTACGCGCCCTGGAGGTCCCCAACCCAGGCAGTAAGCACTTATTCCTGGGTACAGATGAACCGTACGCGCCCTGGAGGTCCCCAACCCAGGCAGTAAGCACTTATTCCTGGGTACAGATGAACCGTACGCGCCCTGGAGGTCCCCAACCCAGGCAGTAAGCACTTATTCCTGGGTACAGATGAACCGTACGCGCCCTGGAGGTCCCCAACCCAGGCAGTAAGCACTTATTCCTGGGTACAGATGAACCGTACGCGCCCTGGAGGTCCCCAACCCAGGCAGTAAGCACTTATTCCTGGGTACAGATGAACCGTACGCGCCCTGGAGGTCCCCAACCCAGGCAGTAAGCACTTATTCCTGGGTACAGATGAACCGTACGCGCCCTGGAGGTCCCCAACCCAGGCAGTAAGCACTTATTCCTGGGTACAGATGAACCGTACGCGCCCTGGAGGTCCCCAACCCAGGCAGTAAGCACTTATTCCTGGGTACAGATGAACCGTACGCGCCCTGGAGGTCCCCAACCCAGGCAGTAAGCACTTATTCCTGGGTACAGATGAACCGTACGCGCCCTGGAGGTCCCCAACCCAGGCAGTAAGCACTTATTCCTGGGTACAGATGAACCGTACGCGCCCTGGAGGTCCCCAACCCAGGCAGTAAGCACTTATTCCTGGGTACAGATGAACCGTACGCGCCCTGGAGGTCCCCAACCCAGGCAGTAAGCACTTATTCCTGGGTACAGATGAACCGTACGCGCCCTGGAGGTCCCCAACCCAGGCAGTAAGCACTTATTCCTGGGTACAGATGAACCGTACGCGCCCTGGAGGTCCCCAACCCAGGCAGTAAGCACTTATTCCTGGGTACAGATGAACCGTACGCGCCCTGGAGGTCCCCAACCCAGGCAGTAAGCACTTATTCCTGGGTACAGATGAACCGTACGCGCCCTGGAGGTCCCCAACCCAGGCAGTAAGCACTTATTCCTGGGTACAGATGAACCGTACGCGCCCTGGAGGTCCCCAACCCAGGCAGTAAGCACTTATTCCTGGGTACAGATGAACCGTACGCGCCCTGGAGGTCCCCAACCCAGGCAGTAAGCACTTATTCCTGGGTACAGATGAACCGTACGCGCCCTGGAGGTCCCCAACCCAGGCAGTAAGCACTTATTCCTGGGTACAGATGAACCGTACGCGCCCTGGAGGTCCCCAACCCAGGCAGTAAGCACTTATTCCTGGGTACAGATGAACCGTACGCGCCCTGGAGGTCCCCAACCCAGGCAGTAAGCACTTATTCCTGGGTACAGATGAACCGTACGCGCCCTGGAGGTCCCCAACCCAGGCAGTAAGCACTTATTCCTGGGTACAGATGAACCGTACGCGCCCTGGAGGTCCCCAACCCAGGCAGTAAGCACTTATTCCTGGGTACAGATGAACCGTACGCGCCCTGGAGGTCCCCAACCCAGGCAGTAAGCACTTATTCCTGGGTACAGATGAACCGTACGCGCCCTGGAGGTCCCCAACCCAGGCAGTAAGCACTTATTCCTGGGTACAGATGAACCGTACGCGCCCTGGAGGTCCCCAACCCAGGCAGTAAGCACTTATTCCTGGGTACAGATGAACCGTACGCGCCCTGGAGGTCCCCAACCCAGGCAGTAAGCACTTATTCCTGGGTACAGATGAACCGTACGCGCCCTGGAGGTCCCCAACCCAGGCAGTAAGCACTTATTCCTGGGTACAGATGAACCGTACGCGCCCTGGAGGTCCCCAACCCAGGCAGTAAGCACTTATTCCTGGGTACAGATGAACCGTACGCGCCCTGGAGGTCCCCAACCCAGGCAGTAAGCACTTATTCCTGGGTACAGATGAACCGTACGCGCCCTGGAGGTCCCCAACCCAGGCAGTAAGCACTTATTCCTGGGTACAGATGAACCGTACGCGCCCTGGAGGTCCCCAACCCAGGCAGTAAGCACTTATTCCTGGGTACAGATGAACCGTACGCGCCCTGGAGGTCCCCAACCCAGGCAGTAAGCACTTATTCCTGGGTACAGATGAACCGTACGCGCCCTGGAGGTCCCCAACCCAGGCAGTAAGCACTTATTCCTGGGTACAGATGAACCGTACGCGCCCTGGAGGTCCCCAACCCAGGCAGTAAGCACTTATTCCTGGGTACAGATGAACCGTACGCGCCCTGGAGGTCCCCAGCCCAGGCAGTAAGCACTTATTCCTGGGTACAGATGAACCGTACGCGCCCTGGAGGTCCCCAGCCCAGGCAGTAAGCACTTATTCCTGGGTACAGATGAACCGTACGCGCCCTGGAGGTCCCCAGCCCAGGCAGTAAGCACTTATTCCTGGGTACAGATGAACCGTACGCGCCCTGGAGGTCCCCAGCCCAGGCAGTAAGCACTTATTCCTGGGTACAGATGAACCGTACGCGCCCTGGAGGTCCCCAACCCAGGCAGTAAGCACTTATTCCTGGGTACAGATGAACCGTACGCGCCCTGGAGGTCCCCAACCCAGGCAGTAAGCACTTATTCCTGGGTACAGATGAACCGTACGCGCCCTGGAGGTCCCCAACCCAGGCAGTAAGCACTTATTCCTGGGTACAGATGAACCGTACGCGCCCTGGAGGTCCCCAACCCAGGCAGTAAGCACTTATTCCTGGGTACAGATGAACCGTACGCGCCCTGGAGGTCCCCAACCCAGGCAGTAAGCACTTATTCCTGGGTACAGATGAACCGTACGCGCCCTGGAGGTCCCCAACCCAGGCAGTAAGCACTTATTCCTGGGTACAGATGAACCGTACGCGCCCTGGAGGTCCCCAACCCAGGCAGTAAGCACTTATTCCTGGGTACAGATGAACCGTACGCGCCCTGGAGGTCCCCAACCCAGGCAGTAAGCACTTATTCCTGGGTACAGATGAACCGTACGCGCCCTGGAGGTCCCCAACCCAGGCAGTAAGCACTCATTCCTGGGTACAGATGAACCGTACGCGCCCTGGAGGTCCCCAACCCAGGCAGTAAGCACTCATTCCTGGGTACAGATGAACCGTACGCGCCCTGGAGGTCCCCAACCCAGGCAGTAAGCACTCATTCCTGGGTACAGATGAACCGTACGCGCCCTGGAGGTCCCCAACCCAGGCAGTAAGCACTTATTCCTGGGTACAGATGAACCGTACGCGCCCTGGAGGTCCCCAACCCAGGCAGTAAGCACTTATTCCTGGGTACAGATGAACCGTACGCGCCCTGGAGGTCCCCAACCCAGGCAGTAAGCACTCATTCCTGGGTACAGATGAACCGTACGCGCCCTGGAGGTCCCCAACCCAGGCAGTAAGCACTCATTCCTGGGTACAGATGAACCGTACGCGCCCTGGAGGTCCCCAACCCAGGCAGTAAGCACTCATTCCTGGGTACAGATGAACCGTACGCGCCCTGGAGGTCCCCAACCCAGGCAGTAAGCACTCATTCCTGGGTACAGATGAACCGTACGCGCCCTGGAGGTCCCCAACCCAGGCAGTAAGCACTCATTCCTGGGTACAGATGAACCGTACGCGCCCTGGAGGTCCCCAACCCAGGCAGTAAGCACTCATTCCTGGGTACAGATGAACCGTACGCGCCCTGGAGGTCCCCAACCCAGGCAGTAAGCACTCATTCCTGGGTACAGATGAACCGTACGCGCCCTGGAGGTCCCCAACCCAGGCAGTAAGCACTTATTCCTGGGTACAGATGAACCGTACGCGCCCTGGAGGTCCCCAACCCAGGCAGTAAGCACTTATTCCTGGGTACAGATGAACCGTACGCGCCCTGGAGGTCCCCAACCCAGGCAGTAAGCACTCATTCCTGGGTACAGATGAACCGTACGCGCCCTGGAGGTCCCCAACCCAGGCAGTAAGCACTCATTCCTGGGTACAGATGAACCGTACGCGCCCTGGAGGTCCCCAACCCAGGCAGTAAGCACTCATTCCTGGGTACAGATGAACCGTACGCGCCCTGGAGGTCCCCAACCCAGGCAGTAAGCACTCATTCCTGGGTACAGATGAACCGTACGCGCCCTGGAGGTCCCCAACCCAGGCAGTAAGCACTCATTCCTGGGTACAGATGAACCGTACGCGCCCTGGAGGTCCCCAACCCAGGCAGTAAGCACTCATTCCTGGGTACAGATGAACCGTACGCGCCCTGGAGGTCCCCAACCCAGGCAGTAAGCACTCATTCCTGGGTACAGATGAACCGTACGCGCCCTGGAGGTCCCCAACCCAGGCAGTAAGCACTCATTCCTGGGTACAGATGAACCGTACGCGCCCTGGAGGTCCCCAACCCAGGCAGTAAGCACTCATTCCTGGGTACAGATGAACCGTACGCGCCCTGGAGGTCCCCAACCCAGGCAGTAAGCACTCATTCCTGGGTACAGATGAACCGTACGCGCCCTGGAGGTCCCCAACCCAGGCAGTAAGCACTCATTCCTGGGTACAGATGAACCGTACGCGCCCTGGAGGTCCCCAACCCAGGCAGTAAGCACTCATTCCTGGGTACAGATGAACCGTACGCGCCCTGGAGGTCCCCAACCCAGGCAGTAAGCACTCATTCCTGGGTACAGATGAACCGTACGCGCCCTGGAGGTCCCCAACCCAGGCAGTAAGCACTCATTCCTGGGTACAGATGAACCGTACGCGCCCTGGAGGTCCCCAACCCAGGCAGTAAGCACTCATTCCTGGGTACAGATGAACCGTACGCGCCCTGGAGGTCCCCAACCCAGGCAGTAAGCACTCATTCCTGGGTACAGATGAACCGTACGCGCCCTGGAGGTCCCCAACCCAGGCAGTAAGCACTCATTCCTGGGTACAGATGAACCGTACGCGCCCTGGAGGTCCCCAACCCAGGCAGTAAGCACTCATTCCTGGGTACAGATGAACCGTACGCGCCCTGGAGGTCCCCAACCCAGGCAGTAAGCACTCATTCCTGGGTACAGATGAACCGTACGCGCCCTGGAGGTCCCCAACCCAGGCAGTAAGCACTCATTCCTGGGTACAGATGAACCGTACGCGCCCTGGAGGTCCCCAACCCAGGCAGTAAGCACTCATTCCTGGGTACAGATGAACCGTACGCGCCCTGGAGGTCCCCAACCCAGGCAGTAAGCACTCATTCCTGGGTACAGATGAACCGTACGCGCCCTGGAGGTCCCCAACCCAGGCAGTAAGCACTCATTCCTGGGTACAGATGAACCGTACGCGCCCTGGAGGTCCCCAACCCAGGCAGTAAGCACTTATTCCTGGGTACAGATGAACCGTACGCGCCCTGGAGGTCCCCAACCCAGGCAGTAAGCACTTATTCCTGGGTACAGATGAACCGTACGCGCCCTGGAGGTCCCCAACCCAGGCAGTAAGCACTTATTCCTGGGTACAGATGAACCGTACGCGCCCTGGAGGTCCCCAACCCAGGCAGTAAGCACTTATTCCTGGGTACAGATGAACCGTACGCGCCCTGGAGGTCCCCAACCCAGGCAGTAAGCACTATTCCTGGGTACAGATGAACCGTACGCGCCCTGGAGGTCCCCAACCCAGGCAGTAAGCACTCATTCCTGGGTACAGATGAACCGTACGCGCCCTGGAGGTCCCCAACCCAGGCAGTAAGCACTCATTCCTGGGTACAGATGAACCGTACGCGCCCTGGAGGTCCCCAACCCAGGCAGTAAGCACTCATTCCTGGGTACAGATGAACCGTACGCGCCCTGGAGGTCCCCAACCCAGGCAGTAAGCACTCATTCCTGGGTACAGATGAACCGTACGCGCCCTGGAGGTCCCCAACCCAGGCAGTAAGCACTCATTCCTGGGTACAGATGAACCGTACGCGCCCTGGAGGTCCCCAACCCAGGCAGTAAGCACTCATTCCTGGGTACAGATGAACCGTACGCGCCCTGGAGGTCCCCAACCCAGGCAGTAAGCACTCATTCCTGGGTACAGATGAACCGTACGCGCCCTGGAGGTCCCCAACCCAGGCAGTAAGCACTCATTCCTGGGTACAGATGAACCGTACGCGCCCTGGAGGTCCCCAACCCAGGCAGTAAGCACTCATTCCTGGGTACAGATGAACCGTACGCGCCCTGGAGGTCCCCAACCCAGGCAGTAAGCACTCATTCCTGGGTACAGATGAACCGTACGCGCCCTGGAGGTCCCCAACCCAGGCAGTAAGCACTCATTCCTGGGTACAGATGAACCGTACGCGCCCTGGAGGTCCCCAACCCAGGCAGTAAGCACTCATTCCTGGGTACAGATGAACCGTACGCGCCCTGGAGGTCCCCAACCCAGGCAGTAAGCACTCATTCCTGGGTACAGATGAACCGTACGCGCCCTGGAGGTCCCCAACCCAGGCAGTAAGCACTCATTCCTGGGTACAGATGAACCGTACGCGCCCTGGAGGTCCCCAACCCAGGCAGTAAGCACTCATTCCTGGGTACAGATGAACCGTACGCGCCCTGGAGGTCCCCAACCCAGGCAGTAAGCACTCATTCCTGGGTACAGATGAACCGTACGCGCCCTGGAGGTCCCCAACCCAGGCAGTAAGCACTCATTCCTGGGTACAGATGAACCGTACGCGCCCTGGAGGTCCCCAACCCAGGCAGTAAGCACTCATTCCTGGGTACAGATGAACCGTACGCGCCCTGGAGGTCCCCAACCCAGGCAGTAAGCACTCATTCCTGGGTACAGATGAACCGTACGCGCCCTGGAGGTCCCCAACCCAGGCAGTAAGCACTCATTCCTGGGTACAGATGAACCGTACGCGCCCTGGAGGTCCCCAACCCAGGCAGTAAGCACTTATTCCTGGGTACAGATGAACCGTACGCGCCCTGGAGGTCCCCAACCCAGGCAGTAAGCACTTATTCCTGGGTACAGATGAACCGTACGCGCCCTGGAGGTCCCCAACCCAGGCAGTAAGCACTTATTCCTGGGTACAGATGAACCGTACGCGCCCTGGAGGTCCCCAACCCAGGCAGTAAGCACTTATTCCTGGGTACAGATGAACCGTACGCGCCCTGGAGGTCCCCAACCCAGGCAGTAAGCACTTATTCCTGGGTACAGATGAACCGTACGCGCCCTGGAGGTCCCCAACCCAGGCAGTAAGCACTTATTCCTGGGTACAGATGAACCGTACGCGCCCTGGAGGTCCCCAACCCAGGCAGTAAGCACTCATTCCTGGGTACAGATGAACCGTACGCGCCCTGGAGGTCCCCAACCCAGGCAGTAAGCACTCATTCCTGGGTACAGATGAACCGTACGCGCCCTGGAGGTCCCCAACCCAGGCAGTAAGCACTCATTCCTGGGTACAGATGAACCGTACGCGCCCTGGAGGTCCCCAACCCAGGCAGTAAGCACTTATTCCTGGGTACAGATGAACCGTACGCGCCCTGGAGGTCCCCAACCCAGGCAGTAAGCACTCATTCCTGGGTACAGATGAACCGTACGCGCCCTGGAGGTCCCCAACCCAGGCAGTAAGCACTCATTCCTGGGTACAGATGAACCGTACGCGCCCTGGAGGTCCCCAACCCAGGCAGTAAGCACTCATTCCTGGGTACAGATGAACCGTACGC
>JBBPBX010099135.1:0-12576 GCA_038048925.1 Garcialebias charrua | reverse complement strand
CTTTTCAAAGCCCAACTATTAATCATTTGAACCAGTATAATAAAATGTATAAAGTTTTTGCAGGTTTGAAATAGGTGGCTCTTTAGAACCCCATATAATTGCTTAAGTATAATATAATACATGTTTACATTGTTCTTTGGTCCTGTTTAGATATGGTTCTAACATGTATGTTTTGCTGATATGATATATTAAAAAATTACTACGGTACTTATCCCTCGTTCACACCTGTTTTTAGTGCCAGATCAGATCACTCAGGAAATATTTTAGCATCAGGTCTGAACAAGAACTTTGAATATTATTTGTTTATTTAAAATATTTATTATAAATAAAAATAAAAACGTACCATATTTTTGGCCTAGAAGTCACTTTTTTTTGCATTATTTACATGCCCTGCAACTTATAGGCCCAAGTGACGTATTTACAGATTTTTTCCCCCATATTTATAAAAACCCATTTTTTGGCTGAGATATGACCGTTTTCATTAATTCTGACTAAATTTTTTAATGTAGTACCACTTTCAGCCACTTGAAAGCAGCAGAGTAATAGTAGCAGTAAGGCCTGCCGTCGTTTCATGTAATATAGGTAAACATGGCTATAATGACAAATTCAAAAACGTTAAAGACAAAAACAATTGGACTTTATTTATTATACTTCATACTTTATTATTTTTGTCTTGAACTTTTTCGAATTCACTATGTCCTGGATGACTGAGAATCTTCAGCAGCTATTAATGACACAATCGTCTTGCCATAAGCCCCACCTTCATTCTGCTCACGGAGCAATCTCAGCTTCATTTTACTGAACCGCCCCGGCGAAATGCAGCTAATTTGACCAATAAAGTGCGTTTTTTAAGTAAAAATTCTACTGAGACACACCTTTGTTATAATTTCGAGCAAACAAATACAGTAATTGTTTTAAGTGCTTTTCTTGTTAAATTTCAAAGAAACGAGCAGCGTTCCTCCTTTTTTCCTCTCTGTCTGTGCGCTCCCGGAGAACTGAGGAAGCAAATACTTTTGAAATGCAGCTGATTTGACCGTCAAAGTGCATTTATTAAGCAAACATTAGACTGAGACACACCTTTACTATGATTTTGAGCAAACAAATAGTTTTAAAGTGTTAATCTTGTTAAAGTCCTCCCGTGCACATTCCCATGGCCACCATTTGGCTGCCCATCGATTTTTAGCACAACACCAGCCCACATTTCTGGGTTTGGCCCACATTTCCAGGATGTCAGTGACCCGTAACAAACGCGACACGTCAGCAACGACACATAATAGATGCAACGTATACGGCGAAGCAACATATTTATGGATTTTTCCGCTTTATTAGACATATTTGGACTGATGCAACTTATAGGGTGGTGCGACAAGTACGGTGGAAATTACGGTAATTCATTTAAAGCCAATCTCCTTGCAAAGCATTCACAAGTTTTGATATTTACCAAACGGTTAATTCAGGTTAAATAAAATACTCAAAGTTGGTTTTAAAACGGTTTTCACCATAAGTTTCAAATATACATGCATCACATAGTATTCCTCCTCACCTAGGATCATTGAAACGGTCTTCATCAGATTCAGCACGGTCTCTTTGTGCCTGAACTGGCTCGTGTGCTGCGACATCTGCCTGCTCTTGCGCCTCACGTAGAGGAAGATTCGGGTGTAGACGCCCACCATTATGGAGAAGGTCAGCAAGTTGAGAACAGCCCAGAACACCAGATAGCTGCGGCTGTACATTGGCGCCATAGTAGAGCACACATCCAGGGCACACAGGCAGTTCCAGCCCATACTGGGAATCATGCCCATGATGAGTGCCACCAGCCAGATGAAGAGTATGATGAAGAAAACCCGCTTTTTGCTCATCTTACTGTGCAGCTGCATGTTGAAGATGGTTTGGTGACGCTCAACGGCCACCGCCAGCAGGTTCAGGACCGAAGCTGTGAGGCTGGTGTCGACCAGTGACTGCCGCACAAACCACTGGTTTATAGATAGTTTACTGGTCCAGGGACCAGTGTGAAACATCATATGGAGGTAGGAAACACCTGGAAAGACAACATTTGGAATTTTATTACAGAAAAAAAAACTTTGCATAAATGTCTGATTTATAAATTTTTACATCTAATGAGCTCAAATCAAATTGAAACATTGAACAAAATTCTAACTTGTTTGACTTTTTTCTTGGCACTATCTAAATATCTCTAAATCAATGTCTTAATTACAAGATAGATCAAATAATTGGTCAACTACTATATTAAATTGATAGATACAGACTGCTTAAAAATATTTTTTAAAGGCAATCAGCAATGTTTGTGTACTGTATACTGTATTTAACAGATTCTCAAATCTGAAGAAGAAATTTCATTAACAGTTCTAACAGCCAGTTTACACATTTCAGGCCACAATTCAACCAATTTAAGTAAGAAGGCAATTTTCTTAAAAGCAATTAATGTACTGTATTGTTATATTTTGTGAAATAAATTTTAATTAAAAGCATGCATGTTAGGATGATTGGTAACTCTAAATTGTAGATGTGAGTGTTAATGGTTGTTTGCCTTGTTTGTCACTAGGTGGCCCTGTGATGGACTGGAGACATGTCCAGGGTGTCCCCAGCATCTCACACTGACTGATGGACATGGGACCCCCGCGACCCAAAAAGGACGAAGCGAATAAAGATAATGAATGGGTGCATGGTTAGACTGAAATGGACTGGAAGTAACTAAATTTTAATTGGATCCATTCACTTTTTCTGTATACCATTAATAATTTTTGTTACAAATAAACTCAACAGAACCAAATTATAAGACAATTAATTGTCAAACTCGAGCTCGGCATTCGGTGCAGATCTTGTCCAGTCCTGCTCGAGTTCAAATATAAACTGACTTTCTTTACAAGCACAGAGCAGCTGTAGTTTCACTGCAGACTTGGTAACTTCAGACACACCTCTGACTCTGAAACGGTAGCACTGTACAATTATTGTCACCAAATTGCTCAAAGGCAAATTCCATGCACTGCACACTAGGTTTGCAGGTGTTGACAGTTTTAGACAAAAGCACCCGTATCTGTTGCACTTTAACCCCTGAGCCTGATTAGAAATCCTGGTACAGTACGGTGCAAAATCAATAATTTGAGTTACACATACTCATAATGTACACTGTAGCTAGTTCAGTTACATGTTTATTGATAGAGCTGCAGAATTTACAGTGGTTTTATTTCTAAAGGCGAGCTTCAATTCAACCCTTGCCCCCATCCTTACATACTGTATTACACACCAAGTAGTTCTAGTTGTTTTGTCATGTAGGAAGAGGGCAAAGTGTTAAAGCCCCTCAAATATAGACGACTCAAGGAGGGCATTACAAATTAGGGCTGAACAATTAATTGCATTTGCAATAATATCGCAATAAGATAAAATGAGATTTTCTAATCGCGAAGGCTGCAATTTGACTGGACGCGTGACACAAATCTTTATCAACACTTAAAAAAAATCACAAAGACATTTACGATGGTTGCATGGCTAGAATGACAACAACCAGTGCTTCAACTTCAAGTAAGGAAAGTATCAGGCGACAGGGATCACTGGCCGAACTGTTTGAACTTCAAACAGTATTTTTTTATATCTAATTTTTTATATTTATTTATTAACCGTCATGTGAAGTTCAGACAGTTTAGGAAGTTCACTTAACATGTTTACTATTATGTTTATGAAACAAGAAAAAATAGAAATGGTGAAAAGAAAAGGCATATATTTGTTTGCTTTATTGTAATCTCTGCTTTAAATAAATCTGACATTGTTTATCATAAAACAGATTGATTTATTGCTTCTGTTTGTTGAAAAATACTTGAGAAGATTTGTTTTAATCACATTTTAAATCGCAATTGCAATATATTGAAAAAAAAAATTGCAATTAGATCATTTTCCAAAATCGTTCAGCCCTATTACAAATGTTACAAAGTATTTTTCTCTGTTAAAAATATTTGATACATTTTATTGTCAACAATCATAATGTTGAGTTTGATGTTATTTTGAGTTAATAAAATTTGTTTTTATATTGATCTTTGTTAACAAGCATATAAAAGTCCATGTCTGTTGCCTATTGGAAAACTAGTTTCATGGTAAACTAGAACTCACAAAAAAACCTGTTGCATCTGTAGGTGCTGTTGGACTAGAAGGCTGCATTAAGAGAACTGTTAGTTCCACTAAGGAGGAATATATAACAGATCCATTTGCTTTCGAACTGTCTGTGTAATGCAGTTACAACACAAAACTCATTACTGTGCAGCCTTAAGAGCAGCTGAGATAAAGCTGAGCAGACTGGAATAGACTGGATGTACCGGTAACTGAGTTTAAATTGGATCAGTTCACTTTTTCAGTTTCAGTTTCAGATGCAGGTCTTGTATATTCCACTATAGAGGGGTTAAACATCACTTATGCACTTGACGTTTACCACCAACAACTGCAGGACTAGTTAAAGTTAAGTTTAGAACACTTTGAAGGAATTATAGTATCCAAGACTCAGCAGATCAGTCTACCTGTGCTCAACATGTAGACAAAGTAGGGGTGCACCGATTGCAGTTTTTTGGCGGATCACCGATTTCTATAAAGTCTGGTCTGCCGATTCAGACTTTGGCCGATACCGATTTTGTTTTGTAAGCGACACTGTCAGGTGTTATAAGGTCACAATGCACCTTCAATTTTCCAGTATTATTTGACTGAAAAACATACTCTTGAACAAGATCCTAGAAACAATACAAACTTGTTTTAACTGGCCATGAGGTCGTGCTCTGAAATATAAAATGAAGTTCAGACAATTGTTGTTAAAACTAAAGAAATTGGTAAAATCGGTTTTTCATGCAAGTACCGGCCAATTTCCAATTTCCCAAAATTAAGGAAATCGAGGGCGAGAAATCGGCCGGCCGCCCCTAACGCCAAAATTACACCACACGCGTTCCGGCTCCGCCCCGCTCCGGTCCGACCTCCGCAGCAAATACGCACCCATTATAATCAATGACAGAATTTACACTGGCTCCGCACGGCGGCGGCGAGCTGCGGAGAGCGGACGGCAGTCCGTCAAAATTAGAAATTTTTCTATTTCTGCCGGACGCCGGAGCTGTGCCGGAGTCAACTTTTGAAGATTACGTCGCACCAACAGGAAAAGGAACGAGCACAACTTCCGTATTTACAAAATAAAATCACCACGGGCGGACTTAATCCTAGCTCTATACGGATTTATTTGTACAAAAATGCTGTCAAACTATCATTTATGACTACGCCTACAAACGCAATACAAGAAATAAATAAATAAATAAAGTATTTTATTCTGAAATGTAATACATCACTTCCTGTTGCTCAAACCATGTCCTGTCGCTCATTTACGAGAGAAGATCAAGGCAGCAGTCTCTACTGTTGTTCTCCTTCTTCCACCGAATGAATTGTTTTGTTCTGACTTACTTATTTATCACTTGATTTATCGCGCGATCCCGCAAATCCCGCGCATGCGTCTAGGAGCGGCGCATGCAGGCGGACCTGAGCTGAGCGGAGGTAGTGGAAATTGGAGTTTGAGACGCTCAGCTGCGACCTGTGGAGCGGACCGTATGTAGTGTAATTTTGGGGTCAGACAAAGACAACAGCTACCGGTAAGTAGCTTCTATGTTAGCAACACAAATGTACCGTAGTCTTATGGAAGCTGGAAAAGTGATCAACTTGCTCTGCCAATCAACATTTTTGTCTCCTTTTGTCACTCAAAAGTCTTTAATGAGCCAATAAAGTAACAACTCTGAAGCAGGAACTAAAGAAGACCCAATAAACATGTAAGAACTGCAAACAGCTCTACCACCAGTACAAAAACAAACAAACAAACAAACAAAAAGGTGACAGTGAACTGGTCCAATTATAATTTTTACAATTTTATTTGCAAAATAAATCAGATGGGCAAAATAAGAACCTTCCATCCATCCATCATCTTCTTTACCCGCTTTTTCCTTTTAAGGTTGCAGGGTCACTGGTGCCCATGTCCTGCAGTCACTGTGCGAGAGGCGGGGAACACCCTGGACAGGTCTCCAGTCCATTATAGGGACACAAACAACCATTCACTCTCTCACACCTAGAGACAATTTAGAGTTACCAATCAGCCTAACATGCATGTTTCTAGTCTGTGGGAGGAAACCTGTGTACCCGAAGAAAACCCACACATGCACAAAGAGAACATGCAAACTCCACCCAGAAAGGCCCCTGTCTGGGATTCAACCCAGCAACCTTCTTGCCAAGAGGAACCAGCTCTGAGCTACCGTTCCGCCAGCAAGTCATAATTTTACTAAATGCAACGGATCCAACAAAACTGCACTTAGTACATCTCTAATTTGTTATTGTGAATATATATGTTGGGTCTAATGCAGAGACCAATTTCGTCTGTCAAGTATGGGAAACATACACAGATGACAAAAATGTGACATTTATTTTATTTTTATATAAAACTATAGAGAGAAACAAGATTAATTAAATGTTGAATAATTTCATTAGTTTGATTTAAACCCAGCCCACAAGACCCCTTATGATGAATAATATAAATGGAAACAATGTTCCCTCGCCCGGACGCGGGTCACCGGGGCCCCACTCTGGAGCCAGGCCCGGAGGAGGGGCACGTTGGCGAGCGCCTGGTGGCCGGGCTTTCACCCATGGAGCTCGGCCGGGCACAGCCCGAAGAGGAGACGTGGGTCCCCCTTCCCATAGGCTCACCACCTGTGGGAGGGGCCAAAGGGGTCGGGTGCATTGTGGAATGGGTGGTGGCCGAGGGCGGGGACCCTGGCGGTCTGATCCTCGGCTACAGAAGCTGGCCATTGGGACATGGAATGTCACCTCTCTGGTGGGGAAGGAGCCTGAGCTAGTGTGTGAGGTTGAGAGGTTCCGGCTAGAAATAGTCGGACTCACCTCAACGCATGGCTCTGGCTCTGGAACCAGTTTCCTTGAGAGGGGTTGGACACTCTTCCACTCTGGAGTTGCCCCTGGTGAGAGGCGCCGAGCAGGAGTGGGCATACTTGTTGCCCCCCATCTTGGTGCCTGTACGTTGGGGTTCACCCCGGTGAACGAGAGGGTAGCCTCCCTTCGCCTACGTGTGGGGGGACGGGCTCTGACTGTTGTTTGTGCCTATGCGCCAAACGGCAGCGCAGATTACCCACCCTTTTTGGAGTCCTTGGAGGGGGTATTGGAGGGTGCGCCTCCTGGGGACTCCCTTGTTCTGCTGGGGGACTTCAACGCTCACGTGGGCAATGACAGTGAGACCTGGAGGGGTGTGGTTGGGAGGAACGGCCCCCCTGATCTGAACCCGAGTGGTGTTCTGTTGTTGGACTTCTGTGCTCGTCATGGATTGTCCATAACGAACACCATGTTCAGGCATAAGGGTGTCCATATGTGCTCTTGGCACCAGGACACCCTAGGTCGTAGTTCAATGATCGACTTTGTTGTCGTCTCATCTGATCTGCGGCCGCATGTCCTGGACACTCGGGTGAAGAGAGGGGCGGAGCTGTCAACTGACCACTACCTGGTGGTGAGTTGGCTCCGATGGTGGGGGAGGATGCCGGTCAGACCTGGCAGACCCAAACGTATTGTGAGGGTCTGCTGGGAACGTCTGGCAGAGTCTCCCGTAAGACGGAGCTTTAACTCCCACCTCCGGGAGAGCTTTGAACACGTTCCGAGGGAGGCGGGGGACATTGAGCCCGAGTGGGCCATGTTTCGCGCCTCTATTGTCGAGGCAGCTTATCGGAGTTGTGGCCGCAAGGTTGTTGGTGCCTGTCGTGGTGGCAACCCTCGAACCCGGTGGTGGACACCGGCGGTGAGGGATGCTGTCAAGCTGAAGAAGGAGTCCTATTGGGCCTTTTTGGCCTGTGGGACCCCGGAAGCAGCAGATAGGTACCGGCAGTCCAAGCGGCATGCGGCTCGGGTGGTTGCTGAGGCAAAAACTCGGGCGTGGGAGGAGTTCGGAGAGGCCATGGAGAATGACTTCCGTACGGCTTCGAGGCGATTCTGGTCCACCATCCGGCGTCTCAGGGGGGGAAAGCGGTACGCGACCAACACCATTTATGGTGGGGATGGCGTGCTGTTGACCTCAACTCGGGATGTTGTGAGTCGGTGGGCGGAATACTTCGAAGACCTCCTCAATCCTACTGGCACGTCTTCCACTGAGGAAGCGGAGCCTGGGGACTTTGGGTCGGGCTCTCCAATCTCTGGTGCTGAGGTCGCCGAGGTGGTTAAAAAGCTCCGCGGTGGCAAGGCTCCGGGGGTGGATGAGATTCGTCCTGAGTTCCTTAGGGCTCTGGATGTTGTGGGGTTGTGTTGGCTTACGCGACTCTGCAATATCGCGTGGACATCGGGGGCAGTTCCCTTGGATTGGCAGACTGGGGTGGTGGTTCCCCTATTCAAAAAGGGGGACCGTAGGGTGTGTTCCAACTATAGGGGGATCACACTCTTAAGCCTCCCTGGTAAGGTCTATTCAGGGGTTCTGGAGAGGAGGGTCCGTCGGATAGTCGAACCTCGGATTCAGGAGGAGCAGTGTGGTTTTCGTCCTGGTCGTGGAACACTAGACCAGCTCTACACCCTCAACAGGGTCCTGGAGGGTGCGTGGGAGTTTGCCCAACCAGTTTACATGTGCTTTGTGGACTTGGAGAAAGGCATTCGACCGCGTCCCTCGGGGGGTTCTGTGGGGGGTACTCCGGGAGTATGGGGTACCAGGCCCATTGATATGGGCTGTTAGGTCCCTGTACGACCGGTGTCAGAGCTTGGTCCGCATTGCCGGCAGTAAGTCAGGCTCGTTTCCAGTGAGAGTTGGACTCCGCCAAGGTTGCCCTTTGTCACCGATTCTGTTCATAACTTTTATGGACAGAATTTCTAGGCGCAGCCAAGGTGTTGAGAGGATCCGTTTTGGTGGCCTTAGAATCGCTTCTCTGTTTTTTGCAGATGATGTGGTCCTATTGGCTTCATCAGATCGTGATCTACAGCTTTCGCTGGAGCGGTTTGCAGCCGAGTGTGATGCGGCCGGGATGAGGATCAGTTCCTCCAAATCCGAGGCCATGGTCTTGAGCCGGAAAAGGGTAGCATGCCCTCTCCGGGTCGGGGAGGAGGTCCTGCCCCAAGTGGAGGAGTTTAAGTATCTCGGGGTCTTGTTCACGAATGAGGGAAAACTGGAGCGTGAGATCGATAGGCGGATAGGTGCAGCATCCGCAGTGAAGCGGGCGCTGTACCGGTCTGTCGTGGTGAAGAGAGAGCTGAGTCGAAAGGCAAAGCTCTCAATTTACCGATCGATCTACGTTCCCACCCTCATCTATGGTCATGAGCTTTGGGTTGTGACCGAAAGAACGAGATCTCGGATACAAGCGGCTGAAATGAGTTTTCTCCGCAGGGTGGCTGGACTCTCCCTTAGAGATAGGGTGAGAAGCTCAGTCATCCGGGAGGGACTCGGAGTAGAGCCGCTGCTTCTCCACATCGAGAGGAGCCAGTTGAGGTGGCTCGGGCATCTGGTTAGGATGCCTCCTGGACGCCTCCCTGGTGAGGTGTTCCGGGCATGTCCCACCGGGAGGAGACCCAGAGGAAGACCCAGGACACGCTGGAGGGACTATGTTTCTCGGCTGGCCTGGGAACGCCTTGGGATTCCCCCAGAGGAGCTGCTCCAAGTGGCTGGGGAGAGGGAAGTCTGGGCCTCCCTACTTAGGCTGCTACCCCCGCGACCCGACCCCGGATAAGCGGAAGAAAATGGATGGATGGATGGATGGTTTAAATAAGTAGAAATTAGCACAAAAAATAGTAAATTCAAAAAAGATGAACTTAGCAACAACAACAAAAAAACAGCTGACAGTAGCTGAAAAGGAAGAAAGAAGCTTAAACTACTAGAAGGAAGTAGAATGAGCTGAAATGAGTTCCAAGAATGTGGAATTAGCTGAAAAGGCAAATTTTAGCATAAAACAGCTAAATAGTAGCTGAAATAGCAGAAATAAGCTGAAAGGAGCATAACAGGCTGAAATTATCAGGTGGGATCAGGTGGGCCTGAGGGCAACCAGAAACAACCTGGACCGGGGCATCAGAAAGGCAAAGAAGCAGTATTCTGGGAAAATAGCTCACCGTTTCAAGGACAGCAGGGATACACGCAGTCTGTGGCAGGGAATACAGACCATCACAAACTACAAACCACCCCCCCAGACCTGTGACAGCTCAGCCTCTGCGCTGAATGAACTGAATGAGTTCTTTGCTCGGTTCGAGGCAAGTAACAGCACACCAGCACATAAACTCCCCCCCTCTCCTGATGGCCAGGTGCTGACGCTGTCCTCAGACAGCGTAAGGCGATCATTCATCAAGATTAACGCCCGGAAGGCCTCTGGTCCTGACAACATACCTGGTCGTGTGCTGAAGGACTGTGCAGGGGAACTCGCAGCGGTCTTCACGGACATCTTTAACATCTCACTGAGCCAGGCCATCGTCCCCACCTGTTTCAAAGCCACCACCATCATCCCTGTCCCAAAGAAGGCAACGCCCGCATGCCTCAATGACTATCGCCCAGTAGCACTCACCCCCATCCTGATGAAGTGCTTTGAACGGCTAGTCATGAAAAGCATCACATCTGTCCTCCCTGACTCCCTGGATCCCTTCCAATTTGCATACCGACCTAATCGCTCAACCGACGATGCCATCTCCTCTGCCCTTCACACAGCTCTCACACATCTGGACACGAAGGACTCCTATGTTAGAATGTTGTTCATCGACTTCAGCTCGGCATTTAACACCATCATCCCCCAACAGCTCATCCTTAAACTGGACAGTCTGGGGCTGAACACCTCAATGTGTAACTGGCTGCTAGACTTCCTGACCGGGAGACCACAGACAGTACGGATCGGGAGTAACACATCTAGCACCATCACATTGAACACAGGGGCCCCACAAGGATGTGTGCTGAGCCCCCTTCTATTCACCCTGCTAACACACGACTGCACACCATCGTACAGCTCCAACCACTTCATCAAGTTTGCGGACGACACAACAGTGGTAGGTCTCATCAGCAACAACGATGAGACGGACTACAGGAACGAGGTGAGCCGCCTGGCCTTGTGGTGCGGACACAACAATCTCACTCTCAACGTGGAGAAGACAAAGGAGATTGTTGTGGACTTCAGGAAGAGGGATGCCCAACATCCCCCTCTGACCATCAACAGCACCGCAGTGGAGAGAGTAGACAGCACCAAGTTCCTGGGAGTGCACGTCTCAAAGGACCTGTCCTGGAGCAGGAACACTGCAGCACTGGCAAAGAAGGCTCACCAGCGTCTCTACTTTCTCCGCAAGCTGAAAAGGGCTGGAGCTTCAACCCCCATCATGAGCACCTTCTACAGAGGTGCCATAGAAAGTGTCCTGACCAGCTGCATCACTGTGTGGTTTGGTGCATGTACTGCATCCTGCCGCAAGAGCCTCCAGCGCATTGTGAGAGCAGCTGAGAAGATCGTGGGCACCTCCTTGCCCTCACTGCAGGACTTACACAGCAAACGCCTCACTCGGAAAGCCCACCGCATGGCAGGTGATCCCACACACCCACTACACAGCTGCTTCAGACTGCTGCCATCAGGAAGGAGACTGAGGAGTCTCCAGGCTCGAACCAGCAGACTGAGAGACAGCTCTGTTCATCAGGCAGTCAGAATGCTAAACACTCTGCCTGCTCTGCCTCCCCTCCCATTTGAACTGCCTTAACACTAAAACTTTCTCACATATTATCACTCAACACAAAGTTTTTAACACTAGACTCTGTGTCACCAAACGGGTTTTCACTAAACTCTCGGTCATGTGCTCATACAGTTTGCACTACTTCTCATACTTGCACTAATGTCTGTATTACATCACTGCCTATAATCATAATACTGTTTACATTCTCTGTTTACATTTATTAATACTGTTTACTTTTATTACTACTGCTTACATGTAATTACTACTGTTTACATTTATTTACACTACTTTAATATCTACACCACTGCTGGTACATATACAGTGTGCTCTGAACGGTCTTATTTAGGGATGCCCAATGTGCCTTACTGCATATGCCACTTTTTGCCTCTACAACAACATCAACTACTACCTCATACATATACTGTGTACATTGACTCATTCGCTGCTTTGCCACTTTGCAAATGTCAATGCTAGAAACCTTTAGTTTATTTTAGTTATACTTTTTATACTCTTTTTTTATACCACTATGCAAAAAAAAAAAAAAAAAAAAAACAACAGGACAGTGTTAGTTTTACTATTTTTATGCTTATGTCTATTATTATATGTTTCAGTGTTTCAATGTTTAGATGTTTACTGTTGCACCGAGGGACTGAGAGAAACGCAATTTCGGTCCTGTGTATGTCCTGCACTGTACATATTGCAGATCTGACAATAAAGTTGACTTTGACTTTGACTTAGCAGAACAAAGTTAATTAGGTTGAAAGTAGTAGAGATTATTATGATTTTTTTTGAAAACAACTAAAATTAGGTAAAAATGTAGCTGAAATGGTAGAATAAGCTTAAATTAGCAGAAGAAAGCAGAATAACACATTTGCACAATTAGGCTGAATGAAG
>JBBPBX010099131.1:0-12577 GCA_038048925.1 Garcialebias charrua | reverse complement strand
TATTGGGAATAAATTGAAAAAATCCCTAAACAGATTGCACCTTTATTTAGGTTGCATCTATTATGCATCACCGCAACGCGTCAGCGCCTCATTTGCCCTGCTGAAAATGGCGGCCACAGAAGCGAGCGAGCACGGAAGGACTTTACAAGATTAACATGGTAAAAACAATTATTTGTTTGCTGAAAATTATAGCAAAAATGTGTCTTAGCCAAACTTTTCTTTAAAGTGAAACTAAACCCAGGTTGAGACGGTAACTCCTCCTTCCAAAATCTCCCTGAAAATGGGCGTGTCGAGAGACAAGGAGGGGTGGAGGTAGAGTTGTGCTTTTGTTCACGCCTCCACCTGCAACAACCTAAAACAAATTAAACCTCTAGCCAACAACATACACCAAGCAACAACAAAGAATAAACATGTAGATGTATTTATCCATTCCACCCATTCCATCCAAAACCAAAGGCCTAAAAAAATGAAAATGAAAAGAAAAATAAAACCGCTTGTCAGGAGTGAAATGCAGCACTTCCATATAAGAGAGAGAGAGAGAGAGAGAGAGTCTTTATTGTCATTTGCACCGCATGTGGTACATGAGATGAAAACGAGATTATGTACACGAGGTCCCAGTTACATCCAACAACAAATGAAAGAGAAAAACAGTAATAACATCTAGAACTAACTAAGAAAAGCATCAACTAGTAATACACAGCTAACTAAGAAAAGCATCAACTAGTAATACACAGCAGCACGAACATGAGTTTGTATGAGCAGATGGTCACAGATGAACACAGATGAATACAGCAACAAGAAAACAGATCAGCATCAGTATGATGTGATATTTTGCAGTGTTTATTTTTTATTTTATTTTTATTTATTCATGAGTCTAACAGCCTCAGGGTAGAAGCTGTTCCTCAGTCTAGTGGTTCTACACTTGATGCTCCTCAACCTCCGTCCTGAGGGGAGTGGGGCAAAGAGTGAGTGTGCTGGATGAGTGAGGTCTTTCATGATGCAGGTGGCTCTTTTCCTGCATCTGGAGGTGTAAATGTCTGTGATGGTGGGGAGACTGACTCCAACAGACTTCTGTGCAGCCTTCACCACTCTCTGCAGAGCTTTCCTCTCTTCAACTGTGCAGCCTCCATGCCACACGTTGATGCTGGAGCACAGGATGCTCTCCACTGCACACCTGTAGAAGGAGGTGAGGACTGGGCTGCTCAGACCAGCTCGTCTCAGCCGTCTGAGGAAGTAGAGTCTCTGATGACCTTTCTTGATCAGGCTGGTGGTGTTGTTGCTCCAGCTGAGGTTATCATTCATGTGTACACCCAAGTATTTGTAGCTGGAGACCACTTCCACTGCAGACCCACCTATTTTCAGTGGGGCATGGGTGTGTTTGTTCCTTCTGAAGTCCACAATCATCTCCTTTGTCTTCTTCACATTCATGTGAAGATTGTTCTCTTTGCACCAGCTCTCCAGGTGTTCCACCTCCTGTCTGTAGCTGGACTCATCATTGTTTGTAATGCATCCCACCACCGCTGTATCATCTGCAAACTTAACAATATGACAGCCTGGAAGTGTGGCTGTACAATCATATGTGAGCAGAGTGAACAGAACATAAGGTATGCACTTCTCATCTCTGCAGGGGATTGGCTCTGCTTGAACCACCTGTGTGACATCACACATGAGCAGACATGTCACACATGAGCAGACATGTCACACATGAGCGTTTGCACAAATAAGAAAATTAAGGTGTAATCCACCAGTTCAACCCATAGAACTACCGTAAACACATTTTTAGACCAAATATTGCCAAATATTGCCAATTTACACAGATATGCACAATTATGTGAGAATAAACACAGCCATAGTGCTAGATAACATTTTAAACACATTCTAGGGAGTTTATCAGCTAAAAAAAGTTAATTTTGGGTTTAGTCGCACTTTAATAATTTCACAAAATGTTCAAATCAGCTGGATTAAAAAAAGTAGTTTTGCCATGTGCGCGCGGGTGGGGCGGCTTTATTTCTTTAAAATTTAGCTAATTAAACGCTTTAAAATATATATTTCTTAGCTGACATTATAGCACAAGGGTTCCTGAGCTTAACCGTTCCTTACTAAGTTCACGAAATGTTCAAATCGGCTGGATTAAAAAAAGTACTGTAGTTTCGCCATGTGCAAGTGCGCGGGTGGGGCGGCTTTATTTCTTTAAAATTTAGCTAACAAACGCTTTAAAAAATATATTTCTTAGCTGACATTATAGCACAAGGGTTCCTGAGCTTAACCGTTCCTTAATAAATTTACGTAATGGTCAAATCAGCTGGATTGAAATTGTTTCGCTTTGACTTCTTCCAAATCCGTCGCGTGTGCTGCGAAAATAAATAATAAATAAATCGAATTTTAGCTCCAATGTCTCATACAGGTCAGTTTGTAAATGACCA
Source organism: Garcialebias charrua (assembly GCA_038048925.1). Classification (NCBI taxonomy): domain Eukaryota; kingdom Metazoa; phylum Chordata; class Actinopteri; order Cyprinodontiformes; family Rivulidae; genus Garcialebias; species Garcialebias charrua. The sequence continues at coordinate 10,154 of JBBPBX010099131.1, read as the reverse complement.
AGTAATTATGGTCTGTAAGGTTGATAAAAATCTGTCCTGTGGATCATGAGTTATTTATCTAAATAGTATCCGTTTAGGTAGCTACCGCTAACAACAAACATGCTAAAAGATCAATTTTTTTTAGCTCTAAGCATCTCCTGCAGCTAACATTTTGTAAATGACCACCAATTAATTACATTCTGTAAGTTTGAAAAAAATCTGTCCTGTGGATCATGAGTTAATTATCTAAATAGTATCCGTTTAGGTAGCTACCGCTAATCACAAACAACATGCTAAAAGGTCGATTTTTTTTTTAGCTCTTAACATCTCCTGCAGCTAACAGTTTGTAAATGACCACCAATTAATTACATTCTGTAAGTTTGAAAAAAATCTGTCCTATGGATCATGAGTCGCGCCCGGGGAGCTGGGGAAATACATGTGCACTCATAGACACCCCAAGATGGTGTAGTGGCAGAGAATTGGACTTGTTATCCGAAGGACCCAGGTTCGAACCCCGGCCACTGCACACCATCTTGGGGTGTCTATGAGTGCACATCTATTTCCCCAGCTTCCCGGGCGCGACTCATGATCCATAGGACAGATTTTTTTCAGTATCCATTTAAGTAGCTACCGCTAACAACAAACAACATGCTAAAAGATCGATTTTTTTTTTTGCTCTTAACATCTCTTGCAGCTAACAGTTTGTAAATGACCACCAAGTAATTACATTCTGTAAGTTTGGTAAAAATCAGTCCTGTGGTTTCGTAGTTCTTACCTCCAGAGCAGGAGGCCGGGCAGCGACAGAGTCAGTCCGAGCAGAGGAGGCTTTTTTCGGACACATGAGCTGGAAACGGTCGGTGGACTCTCTGGAAGTGTCCCCTAGCGGACAAAAGTGGTACTGCACCATTTTTTTGCCAAAATGAAAAATGGTCATATCTGAGCCAAAAATGGGTCTAAAAACATGGGGAAAAATCCATAAACAGGTCTCACCTCTCTATAGGCCGCAGGGCATGCAAATTAGGCAAAAAACAGCAACCTATATTCCGGAAAATACGGTACGCAGTTTCCGGTTGAGCTGCGGAGGCTACAGCTAATGGTGGGCGATATGGTTCAAAAATTATATTGTGATATTTCATAGCATTATCATGATAACGATAAATTTTGTGATATGACAACAAAAAAGAAATCAAATTTATTTATTTGACTAAATTAACTTAACATGTTGCTTTGCAGTATTGTATACAATTTTTTAAAAACAAGGGGTAATTTTACTGAAATTACTTTATTTAGTAAAGTATTCAGTCTCCAAGTATAAAAATAAAAAAATAAAAATGATCTGTTATTTAGATTGAAAAAGTCTGCACAAAATATAGATCAACAAAATCCACCACAAAAACTAAAGTGCAGGTTTAGTTTCCAAAATAACTAAATAAAATGAAGCTTAAGATCTATTGAGCATAAATGTAAACTACAACAAAATATATGTTGCCTTTAAATGAGCTAGAACTTCCAGAACTTGTAACAAGGTGATCAGCTGACCCTGAAGCTTGTTGGTGTTTCAGCTTCATCTATTCATGCAGGAATGATTCATTTCTCTGACTGATCTGTCTCTGATCACCTGCCTCTTCGTGGACCGACTGTGGAACTCAAGAGACAGTTGCAGTTGAGCAGCGCGTATTTGTACCGACAGTTTAGAGCGAGGGAGACACAGCCCGCAGCGAAAGCTCAGAGAGGGTGGGGGGAGGGGGAACGAGCTGTCTGTACCTGCAGTTTGCTGGATGGAGAGAAGCTGAGACGTGCACTGTTTGTTTTTAGCATTTTAGCTAGCTACCATAGTATTGCACGTAACTCATTAGCGTTACACCAGTACAGACAGGTGGAGGGAGGTGCGCAGTTCGGTTTGGTCGTTTGAAGCGCTCTGTTAAGGGGGCGGGGTACCCTCACGTATTACGTCATGACATTAGCATATCATGATACAACTTTTTTGCCCGGGCAAGCTTTTTTTACCGGTATTACCAGGAACGATATGATATGGCCCAGCCCTAGCTACAGCTGCTCTGTACTGTCTAAAAAGCTAAGTCTGGTCCTCTGGACGTTCAAAAAACAAAAAACTTGTTGGACCAAGCTGGACAGGCAGCAGCTGTGGAAAAGTAGCTGTTTTATGGACGGCGGTTTTACAACGTAAACTAATGCAGAATCCGGAGGAGGGACAGAGGAACGGAGGAAAGGCTTCACCAACAGTCCAGAGTAGGAAATTAATTCTTTTTTTCCCTTCATTATGGCTCTGAAATGTATGTGTTTTTTGATAATTATGTAGGGTACTGTCATTATGTTAGGATAGCACTTTGAGATTTTTATTAATGAAAAATGCATTATAAATTGAATTCATTATTATTATTATTATTAGGCTAAGTGCTTGGTAAAATACAGTACTGTACGTATAAGGTGCAGTTTGGACGTATGTTTCGAGTTACGTCGAAATTCGAGTTACGACGTAGCGTAGGAACTAGGCATGTAGCGGTACAAGTGGGTGCACCGAACCGTTTCGGTACACCACGTTCGGTTCGGTCCACCTGTGTACCGTTTTTTTTTTTTTTTTCACTCATTAAACGTTATTAACAGGGGAATATATGCACCGCGGAACAAAATTTCCTGGGCGCGTTTCAGCACGGAGCTATTATCGCGCAGCACGCGCAGCTTTTAGCCGTTAGCATCTCGTGCGGTCTCCTGTTTGTGAACGTTATAGCTTTCTTGTTAAAAGACAAGTGCACACGCAGCTTGTGTGGACGTTGTTTCATGAAGACTGGATCTGCAGCAACACGTCTAACGTGAACACGCTTGAAACTATGTCATCCGAACGTGAACGCAGAAACAGCAGCTTGTTACAAACGGCGTTAACAGCGACAGCTGCATTAAAACTACTTCATCAGGTAATCAGAGCGGTCCAGAGCAATAACACAAGCTGTATGAGTTTTTAAATCTATGAATCTAAGTCTGAACATTGTTATATGCGCAGGCTTTAAAGTTACTGAGCGTCGCTATGAGACATTCATCATGTCAACATTTCAAAAAGTTCAGCTCTTTATGAAAAAACTAACTGATGTTGTCAACAAGCCCTGGAGCTCATTAAAGCCCTGCCATGATGATGAAGAGTGAGAGATTCAACCGTTCAAGAGGTATTGTTCTTTTATTATTATTATCTAAATAATCTTTTTTTAATTTAAAATCATAATCTTATTAACTTGTTTTTTTTACCTCTTTGTGTTTTATTTCCAGTCTGGGACAGAGGTAGCTGCTCTCTTCTTCCACTTCAGGGAAATCCACCTGCAGCTAAGAAGTGTGTGATGACTGAACTGAACTCTGAACTTTTCCAGGACCTGTCCCACCTGGGGGAACAGGTCCAAGAAGAAGTTGTGAGTACAGTAATGAGGACAAATACAGCCACACTGCTGCTACTGGACAAAAACTTGATTAGTTAGATTGTAAACAGTCTGTTGCTGCTTATTGTTCTGGTTCTGACTGTTATTGTATTTATTAAGATTTTTATTATTGTTAATATATTTTATTTATTGTAGAGTGCTGTTTATTTAAAATATCATCCAAATGGGTCACTTTTATTTATTACTACAATACAATACAAATGTATTTTTGGCATATTTTCAAAATAAACATTTTGTAAGTCTTTATTTTGTCTTTTTTTTTTGTACCGAAAATTAACCGAACCGAGCCCTCCTTGTAATTGAACCGAACCGAAATGTGATTTTAGCGTACCGTTACACCTAGTGCTGGACGATAATTCAATAACGATAAATATCGCGATATACTTTTATTCAATAACGATGATATGAAGTTTAAGCATATTTTCGATATTTCGATAGGATTTTACAACGTTTTTCTGTTTCTGTTCGGGTTGGAGCGGCTGCTTCAACAACCCGCCCGGACAGAAAAAGCTGTGACACAAAACGTGCGTGGTGACGTCGTTGTTACGCAGCGCTCAGTCCAGCAGCAGGCGTTAGCGGTAGCAGGCTAAAAGCTAAGCTAGTCTCCAAAGCGCGTTAAGTTTTCGCTTCAAAACGAGTCAAACGAGTGCTCATGACCGTCAGAATGTGACTGAACAAAGTTTCACAAGCGAAGAGAAAGAGACGACATCACTGATGAGAGGAAAGACTAATTCGTCGGTGTGGACGTAGTTCGGTTTTGTTAAACTGCAGGTCTCATCTGCAGCGAGTCTTACTCGGTTTCTTTATTTTGCAAAACGTGACAAAGTCGTTCTAACTAGCGGTGGGAACATCTATTCTAACTTGTTTAATCTGAAGAGTTTCCACTCGATAGAATATGAGAGTCAGAAGATGAAGAACAATAAAGTTTGAGCCAACGTTTCCCTGAAACTACGACGTAAACAAACAGCCCCAGCAGCGCTGCATGTTTTTTAAATTCAAAATAAAACAAATTCATCAGAAGAAAAAAAAACACTGAATGAAAATGTGCAGAAAGACGAAAATAGTGTTTTAATATCTGCCCCTTGTTTAAAAAATACAAAATAACTACAAACAAACAACAACCTTCACCTGCACCACACCTTCCCAACAACTTTGATTTAATCATATTTTAAAACATATAAATAGTTTTAGAAATGTTTATGGTGATATCAAGTCAACACAATCCTGTTTCCTGATTTACAACTCAGCTCCTTCAAACTAGTCCTAAATGGAGGTTTTACAAACATTTACATTCCCTTCAGGGTTTAATAACTTTAAACAAATTTTAATTGAATATTTGGGGGGTATTTTTTTTCAGTTTTATACATGACTTGTAAAATACTATGTTCAACCAAATCATAAAATTTTAATAATTTAAACTGATGAAATATTTGTTGGGTGACCATAGCACTTCCTACTAATAATTCTTGTAGCTCTTTAAAAACAAAACAAAAAAAACAGGGTTTGTAATAGTTTTACATGCTTTTCCCCAAACTTCAATACAACAGATTAAATATGGAACAATCATTACATTATTCAATATATTCAAAACTTTGTCATTCAAAAACTATTTTACTTTATACAGTAATGCAATTGATTTTGTTATTTTTATTCTTAAGTAATTTCCATGAGATTTCTATGTCAGCTTCTTATAAATAACAACACCCAAAAGTTTTATTTAATTAACTATGAATTTCAATGCTGTAAATTTTAAAGATGTTTAAAGTTAAAACTATTAATATTGACACAGTTGAGAATTTTATGGCAAGAAAGTTCATGCTCAATAATCCACGTACCAAATCCAATAATTTTCAGTCGGGTCATCTGGACAGTTTCTTTTTATAGAAATTGGATGGAGGATGGAGGGTGAAACGTTTCTATAAAAAAGAAAGTGTCCAGATGACCCGACTGAGAATTATTGGGTTGAGAAGTTTATGTTTATTTGATGGTGATTTCCATCTTTTTGGAGGCTAAATACAAATACAAGGAGAACATTAATTTATTTGTATAGTTTATAGTTTTTTTTAGGCTTTTATATTGTTTATATCGATATCGAATTATATCGATATCGACCGAAATTAAGAACTATATCGTGATAAAAAATTTGGCCATATCGTCCAGCCCTATTACATCCCTAGTAGGAACGTAACTCTGTCGTAACTCTAGGACTACCTGTACTTGGATTTTTACACACAAGCATTTCAAGGGTTTAAAGAGAATGGTCCAAAATAGAGAATACTGTATCTAGGGAGCAGCATTTGTGTTGACATAAAAGGCCTGGTACATGTCAAAGGCCAGGGCAGACTATTTTGCCATGACAGAAGCAACGGTAGCTAGAGGTGGGCGATATGGCTCAAAAATTATATTGTGATATTTCAGAGCATTATCACGATAACGATAAATTTCGTGATATAACCCATAAAAAAAAAATTATTTATTTATTTATTTATGTGACAAAATTAACTTAACATGTTGCTTTGCAGTTTTATATAAAAAATTAAAAACAACAAGGGGTAATTTTACTGTAATTACTTTATTTAGTAAAGTATTTAGTCTCCAAGTATAAAAAAAAAAAAAAAAAAGATCTGTTATTTAGATTGAAAAAGTCTGCACAAAATATAGATCAACAAAATCCACCACAAAAACTAAAGTGTATGTGTAGTTTCCTAAAACAACTACCATAAAAATCGGCGTATAACCCGCTCCTGTGTACAACCCGCTTTGTCCAATTATTGTAAATAAATTGGAAAAATCCATAAATAACACGCTTCGCCCTATAAGACGCATCTATTATGCGTCGACGCGACGCATCAGCGCCTCATTTGCCCTGCTGAAAATGGCGGCCACAGAAGCGAGCAAGCACCGAAGGACTTCACAAGATTAACACGGTAAAAACAATTATTTCTTTGCGAGAAAAAATATATTTCTTAGCTGACATTATAGCACAAGGGTTCCTGAGCTTAACCGTTCCTTATTCAATTCACGAAATGGTCAAATCTGCTAGATTATAAATTGTTTTGGTTTGACTTCTTCCAAAACAGTCTCGTGCGCTACTTAAATAAATTATAAAAAATTGAATTTTATCTCAAATGTCTTATACAGCTCAACAGTTTGTAAATGAAAACCCATATACAGTAATAACACTCTGAAAGCCTAAAAATATCTGTCGAGTGGTTTAAGAGCTGTTTATCTAAACAGTAGGTATCTGTTCACGTTAGCTAAATGCTAACCACAGCTAAAAGAGCTTTTTTTTTAGCTCTAAACATCTTCTTCAGCTAACAGTTTGTAAATGACCACCAAATAATTACGCTCTGTAAGTTTCAAGAAAATCCGCAGTGTGGTTTATGAGTTATCTTGCTTAAAAAAAACAGCTAACAACACAGCTAATAGCAGCTATATCCAGAGCAGGAGGCGGGCAGCGACAGAGTCAGTCCGACCAGAGGAGGCTTTTTTCGGACACATGAGCTAGAAACAGTCTGGAAGTGTCCCCCTAGTGGACAAAAGTGATACTGCACCATTTTTTGCCCCAAATGAAAAACGGCAATATCAGAGCCAAAATTTGGTCTAAAAATATGGGAAAAAATCTATAAATAACATGCTTCGGCGTATAACACGTAGGACATTCATATGAGTAAAAAAACTGTGTGTTATACGCTGATTTTTACGGTAAATACTGTAAAATTAAGCTTAAGATCTGCTGAGCAGACTTAGAAACCATCCATCAGTATACAGAGATAGAGGCCTCCGGGTTCAACTGTCCCCCTTATACAACGCTGTTATTGCTAGTATCACTCAGCCCTCTGTGAATAGCAAACAATCATCAGGGTGCTAACAATCCATCGTTAGGCTGATGGTCCTCCTTGATCATGTGAGCAGCTGGTTTCAGGTTGTCATCAGCCAACTGGTCGATCCACTGTGAGAGGGTGCTATTTATAAGACTGAGCTGAATACAGCAGCTCAGACTGAGGAAGTCTTTCGGACGAAAGACGAAACGTTTCTACAATTTTTTTGCTTTGCTTTGTTTTGTTTTTTGAATGTCCAGAGGACCAGACTTAGCTTTTTTAGATGTTGAGCAGACTGTGTGAGACAGCTGAGCCGCGCGTGTGTACAAACAGTTTAGAGCAGGGGTCACCAACCTTTTTTAACCTGGGAGCTACTTCGTGGGTACGGAGTGATGCAAAGGGCACCAGTTTGATAAACTCTTCGGAAATAACAAATTTGCTCAGTTTGCCTCTTAATTATACATTATTAATGAATCATGATAATCATATGAAGATGCATCAGATTTCTTACAATCATCTGCAATGACAAGTTGGGAAACCGATATCAATATTCAAAACTTTATTAATCACAGTATTGATACATTTTCAGATGATCACTTATCATATTTTATAGAAAAAATGTCAAATTTTCATAAGCCAATAACAAATCATTTTAACCACCATGTTGTAATGTACTATGTTTCAAAAAGTTTTAATGTTAAAGGACAATCAAATATTTATAAAAATCATATATTTCACAAATACCGGTACATATTTTTAAGTAAATCTTGTAACATTTTGAACGAATTACTGAATCTGCTGCATTTTTAAGAAAATAATAACTTACATGTCATGAACACATGTTTAAATTGAACAAAATTCTTTAGTACCGGTACTTTAATTTATATTTGCCACGGCACTGCCATGTTGCCACTGACATCTGGTCCCTTTTAGTGGGAAGACTGGCATTGCATGCTTTTCACCAGTGCACTGTAATCTGGTGTGTAATTTGACACTGCAACTGTGAGTGACTCTTTCAGATGTTCATCAGTGAGGCGTGTTCTGTATTTGTTCTTAATGAAGTTCATGTCAGAAAATGCTGATTCACAGAGATAAGTTGAACCAAACAGGCTGGAAACCTTCATAGCTGCTGTGCATACACCACTGTATTTCTCTGTGTCAACAAGGGACCAAAAGTTTGGTGCATCCTTATGGGCTTTGAGGTGGAGGTCATTTTGCAGTGTTATGATTTCAATCTCCACCTGTCCAGCATCCAAGCTGAACATTGCACTAAGTTGCTCAGCAAAGCATGTCGTGTTTACATTAATGAAAGGATTGGAAATAAATGACACACATGTCTCAAGCTGATCAAGGCCACAAAACCTATTATTAAAATCCTGCCCAAGTCTGTTTATGACGTCACAGTACTTTTCTGCAACTTTTTCAAATGTCTCAGATGCAGATGGGTTGTCTTTCAGCACTGACTGCACAGAGGGAAAGTGAACCACGTTTTTTCTCTGTAAATGACATGTGAAAATGTTCATCTTGGCTTTAAATGAATTTAAAGCACTTATCATATCAACAACAGTCTTGTCTTTGCCTTGTAGCTCGCAGTTCAAATGATTCAGTTTCCCAGTAAGGTCCGTTAAAAATGCCAGGTCAAGTCTCCACTCTGTGTCCTCTAGCAGTGAGACATCTTCACCTCTGGATTGCATGAACTCTTTGATTTCATCCAAAAGTGACAGAAAACGAAGTAAAATTCGCCCCCTGCTGAGCCATCTGATTTCGGTGTGTAGCAGCAAGTCACCATATTCAGCTGACATCTCCTCCAGTAACACCTTGAAAATTCTGTGCTGTTTTGCTTTGGATCGGATGCTATTTATGATTTTTACAACAGGAGTCATCACATGCTGAAAGCCGATCACTTTTGCACACAATGCCTGCTGGTGAATGACACAGTGATAATGCAGAAACTTGGGAAAGTCTGGGTCACCTTGACAGTGAGCGATGAACCCCGAATGTCGGCCAATCATAGCAGGTGCCCCATCTGTAGTCAATGCTACCAGCTTTTCCATCGGTACCTTTCTGTGTACCAAAAACTCCTTCACTGTTTTATAAATGTCAGCTCCCCTCGTGGTTGTTTTTAAGGGGAGTAATGTCAGGATTTCCTCTCTGGTGGTAAAATCTTCAAACACCATCCTGACAAAAATCGATAGCTGCGCTGTACTGCTGCTGTCCACAGACTCGTCACACTGGATGCTAAACCACCTGCACCTTGCCAAATCCTGGTCCAGCTGTTCAGCCAAGTTATCAGACAAAACTGACACACGTCTAGCCACCATAGCTGCTCCCAGCTGAACGTCAGAGAGAGTGGAGATCAGCTCGGCTCCATTTTTTTCATCCTGGAGTACAGCGTTAGCAATAATAATCATAGCTTCTTTGACAACTTCTCCGTCTGAAAATGCCTTCTTCTTCTTCATCAGAAAATGTGTAGCTCTAAACGAGGCTTCCGTTACTTTTTGTGACTTTTTGGTCGGTTTTGTGAAAAAAGACTGTTGCTTACCCAAAGCTGTCTTTAGTTCACAGGCTTTTTCTGTCCGTAATGCGCTTCCCGGTGGGTAGTTCTCATTGTACCTTTTATGACTCGTAGTGAAGTGTCTCTCCACGTTGTGCCGCTTCGTCGTCGCCACAGTAAACCCGCAAATTAGACACACGCAGGCTCCTTTCACAGTTGTAAAAAAGAACTCCTCTTCCCATTCGTTGCGAAAATGATAAGTTTTCTTTCTTTTTTCTGCCATTTTGTAGCTGGGAAACTGCTTTCACCGATCTCATCGGGCACCTGCTAGCAGCAAACTTTTCAGGACCACTGATTGGCTGGCTCGCGCAATACGATTGGTTCAAAGTTCACCAAAGCGTTAAAAAAAAAAGTAAAATA
>JBBPBX010099130.1:0-12577 GCA_038048925.1 Garcialebias charrua | reverse complement strand
GCGTCGTGTAGGCGATAAGCAAAGTCGCAAAGAGAAAGTAGCGGTTACACTCAAAATACGCGCCGTGTAAACTGGCCCTTAAGCTTGACTTCGGTACAGCCCCCCCCCACCTCCTGCTGTGTACAAACTGGTGTTGATGCAGCTATCAATCGTCACAATAGGTCTGTCAATAGGTCTTATTTACATACAAATACATTCTTTGTTCTTGTTTCTTCTGGTATTTATGCAAACAACAGCTCCATTTCGTGTCAGGAGAACGCACAGCATGCAGGCAGTTCACGATGCATTCAAGAGCATATGTTTGTTTGGATGTAACAGAGACCATGTGTACACAATTTCCTAAAATAAAAATAAAAAACTCTGATTTTGACGTTGAAAGACTGTCTTTATTATATTATTTATTTTTAAAAGTATTTACAGAAATACTTTTTTGTAAAAATATTATTTGTTTAATGAAGTAAAGAAAGACCATTTTGTTTTTGAATATTTTTATTAGTAATTATTTTATTAATACATTTACGTTTTTTATGTATTGTGACAGAGGGCTCTTGGCAGCAGCAGCTGAAAGTAACTAATAAAGTAACTTAGTAATCTAACTTAGTTACTTTCCAAATCAAGTAATCAGTAACTTAACTAAGTTACTTTTCCCAAAGACTAATCAGTAACTTAACTAAGTTACTTTTTCAATGTAACTATGCCATCACTGCATACGAACGAAAGCCAACGTTGGCATTAATTTGCACGCTTAGCACGTTAGCATCATTTGCTGATGATGGATGGATGTGAATTGCTGCTGATTTGGTGCTGATTGATGTCAATAGCTGTTGCTCTTTGAGAAGTGTTCATGGTTCATGGTTGACATCATTTGCTGATGATGGATGGATGTGAATTGCTGCTGATTTGGTGCTGATTGATGTCATTACAGTAGCTGCTGCTGCTGCTGATGGATAGATGGATGGATGGATGGGAATTGCTACTGATTTGCTGCTGTTTGATGTCAATACCTGCTGCTCTTTTCATAAGTGTTCATGGTTGACATCATTTGCTGATTATGGTTGAGAACTGTTTAGGAAGAGATTTGTATTTTGTATGCTTTTTCTGTGCTGAAAAATACATTAATGTACCTTTTAAAAGTTCCTGGACTGGACTGTACACTAAGGGACTTTGTTTTCATACATCTGGTTTCACAAAGTAGTTTTTTAAATTACAGTATTGAATGTGCTGTGCTGAACATTACGCTACACTACTGTACATGCTGTACAGGTACTGTGTGTGTTTATGGAAGAATGTGTGGTGTAATGTGTTAGATAAGAGTTTGTAAATAAAGTTCTGTGCATGTTTATGGCCCAGTATGTCCGTTTGTTCAGTCTCATGCCGATAAATGTGTGTGCGTCGCTCCGTTAGCGGTATGGCCGCAACTTACGGCAAAAATCCGGACCTACGAACGAGACGTTTTTTTTTTACCACAGACCTACAACAGAATCGTACTGCGAACGGTCCTTAGGTCCGGAACTCGTTTCTAACTCGAGGGTTCCCTGTAATTGTTTTTAAGCGTTAATCTTCTTAAAAGCCTTGCTGTGCGCTCCTGTGTCAGACATTTGCAGCAGTGCTAAACACGGTCCACAATTAAGTAGGTGCGACCTGTATATGGATTTTTCCAATTTTTTGGCAATAATTGGACAATGCGACCTATATTTCGGAAAATACGGTATGTTTTTGGTCTGTGGGAGAAAACCGGTGACTGGAGAAAACTAACGCATGCACGGAGGGAACATGCAAACTTCACCCAGAAAGGTCCCTGGACCGGAACTTGAACCGGGGACCTGCTTGCTGAGAGGCAGCAGCTTGACTAGTTGCGCCACCGTGCTGCCCACCTGTGTGTTCCTCTCATTCCAATTGAACTGATCCATTATGAATCATTTTGAAATCAACACATGATTAAAGTGCAGTTTCTTTATTGTCATAATTTTTTTTTCTGTTTTCACTTCCAGAGATTAGAGAGGATCAACAGGAACCAGAACTCCCACAGATTAAAGAGGAACTGGTGGAACCAAAACCTCCACAGATCAGAGAGGACCAGGAGGAACCAGAACTTCCAGATAACAAAGAGAACCAAGAAGAACCTGGACCTCCACAAATTAAAGAGGAACTGGTGGAACCAAAACCTCCACAGATCAGAGAGGACCAGGAGGAACCAGAACTTCCAGATAACAAAGAGAACCAAGAAGAACCTGGACCTCCACAAATTAAAAAGGAGCTGGAGGAACTCTGTATCAGTCAGGATGAGGAGCAGTTGGTTCTGAAGCTGGAGGCTGAGACCTTCAGGGGGACTCCTGCTAATGAGCAAAGATACCACTGGGAACCAGAACCACAATCGGACCGCCTCCTTTGTCCAAACGGTCCTGAAGCTGAGGACCAGGATCAAACAGGAAACAGGACCAGATCCAGCAGAGACGAGGAGCTGAAACCAAAGAAGAGAAGTCCAGACACCAGAGATCCCAGAGACGATGTGGACCATCCAGAACTAAAGAGACAGAAGAACATGTCAGAACACGTCAGAACTCACACAGGTTTGATGCCCTTCCCGTGTCTCACCTGTGGAAAGAGTTTCATTCGTAAAGGTGATTTGACCGATCACATGAGAACTCACACAGTTGAGAAGTCCTTCTCATGTCAGACCTGTCGAAGAAGTTTCACTCATAAAGGTGATTTGACCCAACACATGAAGTTTCACACAGGTGAGAAATCCTTCTCATGTCAGACCTGTGGAAGAAGTTTCATTCATAAAGGTGATTTGACCAATCACATGAATATTCACACAGGTGTGAGGCCCTTCCCGTGTCTCACCTGTGGAAAGAGTTTCATTCGTAAAGGTAATTTGACCTATCACATGAAGATTCACACAGTTGAGACGCCCTTCTCGTGTCTCACCTGTGGAAAGGGTTTCACACATAGAGGTACTTTGTATTACCACATGAAAACACACACAGTTGTGAGGCCCTTCCCGTGTCTCACCTGTGGAAAGAGGTTTACTAATGAATATAGTTTGACCCAACACATGAAGTTTCACACAGGTGAGAAGCCATTCTCATGTCTGACCTGTGGCAAGAGTTTCACTCGTGAATGTGATTTGACCCATCACTTGAAGATTCACACAGGTGAGAAGCCCCTCTCATGTCAGACCTGTGGAAGACGTTTCAGGAAAAAAGGTCCTTTGACCCAACACATGAGGAGTCACACAGTTGAGACGCCCTTCTCGTGTCTCACCTGTGGAAAGAGTTTCAGACATAGTATTAATTTGTATAACCACATGAAAACACACATAGGTGTGAGGCCCTTCCTGTGTCTCACCTGTGAAAAGAGTTTCACTCGTAAATATGAATTGACCTATCACATGAAGATTCACACTGGTGAGAAGTCCTTCACGTGTCTCACCTGTGGAAAGAATTTCACTCATAAATGTGATTTGACCCGTCACATGAAGATTCACACAGGTGAGAAGCCCTTCTTGTGTCTCACCTGTGGAAAGCGTTTCGCTCGTAAAAGTACTTTGACCTATCACCTGACGATTCACACAGGTGAGAAGTCCTTCACCTGTTAGACCTGTGGAAAAGGTTTGAATAAAAAGATTGTTTGGATGAGACACCTGAGAGTTCACAGGTGAGCTGAAACACGGTTAGTTGTCAGTTAATGTGGTTAAAGTTGGTCTGAGCCCGTTTCACCAGCTGCTCAACAGCTAAGACTCAGTTTTACTGACACTGAGCTTTAATTGGTCTGGTAGCAGCTGAGAGTCATCCCCAACATCAAGTGTGAGGACTAACAGATCTTCCATCCATCCGTCTATTTAAATATTTACATGATTACAGATAATAAAAATGTTACCATTGTTGAAACAGGAAAAAAAAACAATCAAACTAATTTGAAAGACAGTTTTTAAAGGTTCTTTGTGATCATTTCTGGGCTCCTCTGTATTATGGAGTGTTTGTGTGTGTGNAGATAATAAAAATGTTGCCATTGTTGAAATAGGAAAAGAGAAGAGTCCCGTGTCTGAAACTTAGATTTTTGGGGTCTAGATGTAAAATCATGAACCTCTGAATTACAGACATCCATCAGTCATCTTTATCTGCAAATCCCACCCAGAAAGGTTTCCAGCCGGGATTTGACCCGACGAGCTTCTTGCTGAGAGGCAGCAGCTCTACCAACTGATCCACTGTGCTGCTCCTCTGAGTTACAGATTATTTACTCACGTACGCTTTAAGTTTTAGAAAATGTGGAGAAAATGAATCACAACATATTTACCGTAGTTATTACTGCAGTACAGGAACATACCGGTACAACTGAAGCAATCTGGATTTCCCTTAAAGGGGACCAAATGTAGGTCATATAATTTTTTGTGGTGTATCTGTGGGCTTTCCAGACCATTTTCATTCAATTTTATACACAAAATAATGCTTAGATAATAAAATATCCCCTTTCTAATTCTGCCAAATTTCACTTCTGTTCAAAACGACCGGTTTATGATAATGAGGTCTGAAAGCCACGCCCTACAAAGATCTGTTTACATTAACTACGCCCTCTGTAAAAGCCAGTATCTCTAATATGTTGTTGTTTTAAAATTAGCTCTTTTTTTATTACTCATTTGACTTACTGTTAGTGCTAGCTTAAGATAACTTACCGAAGCCCTCTGCGCGCGCCGCCATTTGCTGCTCCTTTTTTTTAGCATTAGCCCACCTCCGAAGCTAATGATAGCTTTTCCTCCTCCGAGCGGACGGTGCTAGCTCCGCTCGTTGCATGCGGCGCTTTTGGGAGCGATCGCTACTTCAGTCCACACACACACAAAGTTCACCGAGTGTCTCCAGTTAATTTATCCGCATGAGGCAACCTCTGACCGGACACCCGGACCTCAAAAGCCAGTAGCTCCCAGCAGCTCCCGCACGCAGATGGTGTCTTCGCCGGCGGTCTGCTGCTCGTTTTATTCTCCCGGCTGCGTGTTGAGAGCGATCGCTAAAAATTTAACTAAAACGTAAAAATAACAATTATACTTTATTTATAAAGCCATTTAAAACAACCACAGCTGCAACAAAGTGCTGTACACATGAAATCTCTCCGAAACAAAAGGCTTAAAAAAAAAAAAAATGCCGTGACCGGGAAGCGAACCCCGGTCCTTCGGGTGACAGTACAATTCTTTACCTCTAGGCGCCAGAAAGCTGGGGAACAATAGTCTGTTTAGGGGGGGAAGAAAGGAGAGAAGGGGGAAGAAGAGGGAGAAGAAAGAGGGAAAAAAAGCGGCTGATCCCAGAGTCGTGGGTTCGATTCCAGCAGTCGCCATGTCATTTTTTTTGGAAAAAATTTCCCACAATTAATGTTTAAGTGTTATGAAGTAACATTTGGTCTTTTTTGTATCTTGAAAACATTTTAAATGCTTTTTTGTACAAATAGTGTAGTACCCCGGTACTCTAATTTAAAACACAACACTTTTTATTTGTCATAAAAGGCTTTCTTTTTAAAACTTTATTGATGAATTGCTTAATTAATTTAGCTTTTTCATTCTACTAATATATTCAAATTAATGTGTTAAATTATACTGTATACTATATACTTGATACAGTATATTTTAATGTCCTTAATCATACCCAGTGCTTATTTTAATTTTTCACTGCAAAACAATGACTGAAACTAAAATATTCTTGAAAGTGTCTTTCCTAAAGTACTTTTTGAGTGAAGTGAATGATGTGTTGTTTCTAGTGTATGCTTAAAATTATTACCAATAATTCAGAATTAGCAGCAGCTAATATTTACTCACAGTAAAAGACCGGAGACCTTATCGGTTTCAAAGAACCAAATATTTATTCATCAACAATTAAGATAGTGAATTAAACATTTTTAGTTAGTCCAAAAACATTGTAGCATTTAGTTGCAACACCTTTCCACTGAAGTCTCCCATTTATTTTTCTTAAACCAAGAAATTTGTGGTTTGCTGAAGGAATTAAATCCTTTTATTTTATGGTTTGTAGAATTATTTGGTGTACATAATGACAATAAGAATAAATATCTGTATTATCAACCCAAAACAAAATAAATAACACTCTGTGAACTAAATAAAAACTATATACAATGAAACAGTTTGTTATTATTATGTTAAGTTATTTAAAGAAAACGTTTATTTTTTTCTTTTTAATTTGTTCCAGCCACTGCTCTTTAGTGAGACTTTCATTAGAGGGACAGTGCATTTGACCTCCATATTGGCTGTGTCCTGTTTCAGCAATTCTGAACTGCCCGCATTTTTTGCACGTGTTGCGCAAAACTCTGCGTGTCAGTTTTCGGGGTGCTCTCTCAGGATGAGTGGAGGCTGCTCTGGGAGCTGGAGCAGGGGCCAGAGGATGAGTGGAGGCTGCTCTGGGAGCTGGAGCAGGGGCCAGAGGATGAGTGAAGGCTGCTCTGGGAGCTGGAGCAGGGGCCAGAGGAGGGCCCAGAACAGGAGCTGCAGCAGGAGCATGTGGATGAGTGGCAAAGAAGGTGGAAACACTCTGATTCTGTAGAGTGACGCTTCACACTTTCCACCCCAGGGGTAAATTCCTGCCTCTTTTTGGGGACCTAAACTTCCCAGTGTTCAGTTTATCTTGGCGCCGAGCAGCAAATACCACCGTCTGCTTGTCGAACTCCAGCAGGTTGTGCCATCCATCCATCCATCTTCTTCCGCTTATCCAGGGTCGGGTCGCGGGGGTAGCAGCCTAAGTAGGGAGGCCCAGACTTCCCTCTCCCCAGCCACTTGGAGCAGTTCCTCCGGGGGAATCCCAAGGCGTTCCCAGGCCAGCCGAGAAACATAGTCCCTCCAGCGCGTCCTGGGTCTTCCTCTGGGTCTCCTCCCGGTGGGACGTGCCCGGAACACCTCACCAGGGAGGCGTCCAGGAGGCATCCTAACCAGATGCCCGAGCCACCTCAACTGGCTCCTCTCGATGTGGAGAAGCAGCGGCTCTACTCCGAGTCCCTCCCGGATGACTGAGCTTCTCACCCTATCTCTAAGGGAGAGTCCAGCCACCCTGCGGAGAAAACTCATTTCAGCCGCTTGTATCCGAGATCTTGTTCTTTCGGTCATAACCCAAAGCTCATGACCATAGATGAGGGTGGGAACGTAGATCGATCGGTAAATTGAGAGCTTTGCCTTTTGACTCAGCTCTCTCTTCACCACGACAGACCGGTACAGCGCCCGCTTCACTGCGGACGCTGCACCTATCCGCCTATCGATCTCACGCTCCAGTTTTCCCTCATTCGTGAACAAGACCCCGAGATACTTAAACTCCTCCACTTGGGGCAGGTTGTGCCATAAAGCAACAATGCTGCTCACCTAAACAGGGAAATAACACAGTTGAGCACGAGAACACAGCAATGTTCAAGTGATTTGAGGAGTATGCATATATGCAGAAAGCTACAACACGTTACTGACCTCGTGGTTGCTCAGCACCAGAGATGTCTTGTTCCTCAGCTCCACCAGATACTTAGCCAAGCTGTCCACTTTGTCCAGGCCTGGTACGCCTGACTCATCTAAACCCTAGGAAAACACAACCAACATATTAGTTAAATAACATTTTATTGATGTTGTCTTTTATTTATCTACCGGTACTATTCTACAGTTTACTATTTATTCACACCTCTGAGATATGGCCAGCTATGGGAGGATGGGCGGAGGAGTCAAGCTGTGAGGTCACAGAGAAAAGGGCATCATCTTGAAGTCCTGACACCAGTAAGTTCAGAGCCTCCTCATCCACGAAGCCTTCATCTTCCTCTCCTTCACTTCCATCCACATCTTCCAGAAGATCTTCAGTCTCTTCTGAGTCAGGCTGTGGTTTTAGAGGCTGTCGCCCGTCTGACTTAACAGGTAGTCAACACCCAGCAGCTCACCTATGGAAAAATAAAACGAACACAGATAGCAAAACAGTTCTTTACTCTTTATACATATTAGTGACTCAGACATTTAGAAATCTGCATAAATATGCCTCTTTAAAGGTTCAGTATGTAATTTCTGGAACACGCTGGAACTTAGGAAAATTTTGAACAGAGACACGTTTCTGGTCCCTCCCCCTCAGAGTCATATATGGCTCTGTTACCCCTTGCTCTGCTGAAATTCAAATTCAAGCTCTGTTTTTATTGGCTGATTCAAATTCAAGCTCTGTTTTTATTGGCTGGTTACAAACTCTGTTTTTATTGGCTGGTTAACGGCGGGTCACTGTGGCTTTTTAGAAATGCTTTTAGAGAAGCAAGGGGACAATAGTTTTTTTCAGAGATTACTTGTCTAAAATCAGTATGTCAGGAGGTAGTGACAGAGTGAAGAAATATGTTAAAAACATATTGTTAGAAAAGTTACATACAGCTCCTTTAAAGAAGACAGAACTCCAATACATACTGCTGTACTCACAGAGGAAACTGTCTCACAGGTGTGTGCCGGAGTCCGGGAAGATGGAGCAATGCAAGGGCTCCTCACAGCAGATGAAGAGGGGACTCCTCTCAGAGGATGGAGAAAGACTCTGGCTCCTCTCAGAGGATGGAGACGGGCTGGGTGTCTTCCGGGCCACCAAGTTGGGCTTCAGTGAATTGGAAAGAGACCCACCAAAATGGGATTTAGTGAACTGAAATGACAAATGTACACCCATATAAAGTGAATCCAATATGAATCAATCACAGTATCCAAATAAGAATAAAAATGTGTTCTTCAAAAACTGTTATAGTTTGTTGGACAAGACAAAAGTAATCATATGAAGTATTTAGCAGAGAGACAAAAACATTCACCATTGGCAACGATAGGGGACCTCATGAAGGACCGTGGGGCTGGTGCTGTGTCAGCAGCAGCAGATGGTGAAGCCATTGAGTGTTGGGTCACAGGAGGAGGAAGAGGAGGCTACAAAAACATATTCTAAGTGTAAAAGCCATCATTCACCAGACATAGCTGTAAAATGACTAATAAGTGATTGTAATCAGATTTGATTTTAAACCAGTTTACCTTAGCAGAGTGAAAGCTACAGCCACAGGTCACAGACTCTCCAAACAGGGTGGTCTGACCTCGGGCTTGCATGGGGCATTTTTCTATCTGAAACAGTGCACATCATCTTATTATTATGACAATTACTCTTGTCTCTTTTTTGTTTATAGTGGCTTCACTTTACCTTCTGATAGAGATTGTGCCATTTGTTCTGCCTCAGGGCTGGTCACATCCACTCCTCATCTCCCAGACCTTTATGGATCTTTGGCTGGGAGCTCATCTGAACATAACATCAGAAAAGAGGAGAATGAAACAAAACAAAGAATTGATACACTTTATACAGTTAATGATTATAGTCAATTATCTATCTATCCAGCCAGCCATCCATCCAGCCATATATCCATCTATCTATTCATCTATCATCCATCCATCTACCTATTCCATCCATCTATCTATTCATCTATATATCTATCCATCCATCTATTTATCTATATATCTATCCATCCATCTATTTATCTATTCATCCATCCATCTATTATCTATCTATTCATCTATCCATCCATCTATCTAACTATTTATCTATCTACACAGTAAAAATGCCAGTGTTGAATTAACACCCTCAGTGTTAATTTTAACACCGGAAAAGTGTCTATATGTATCCAAGTCAGCTGGTGTTAAAGTAACACTTTCGAAAGTGTTAAAAGTTTAACACCCATTTTTTGTTAAATTAACACCAGACATTGTTAATATTCAACAATAGCTAGTGTCACATTAACATTGCAACAGTGTTAGTGTTAAAATATAATGTTAAAAGTAACACTGTTCAGTGTTAATCATAAACATAATGCGGTGTTGAAAAAGTAAACGACTGACACCACAAGGTGTCAATAATTTACCTTTTCAACACCGCATTATGTTTATGATTAACACAGTGTTAATCATAAACATAATGCGGTGTTGAAAAGGTAAATGATTGACACCACATGGTGTCAACATCAACCAAATCCAATGGGAATTTTTTTTTTCAAAAAAATACTCAGAAATGGAAAGTTCAACTTTTATTAAACCAATTTCAGTATTACAGACCTTTGATGCTCAGCTTATATAAAACAGTAGCGGGGCACAATATGTTTCTTTCATCATTATCAGCCGAAAATTGCCTGTCATAAGGCTGATAATACAGTATACAGGTAGTCCCCGACTTACGAGCGAGTTCCGTTCCTGCGAGTTGCTCGTAACACGAAAATTCGTAAGTTGGAACACGAAGCACGTGTTCTCGTAAGTCCGGATTTTCGCTCGTAAGTTGGAACATTTATGCTAGCGCTACTACGAACACTCGTTTTTCATCAAAAACGTTCATATTAGTTCATAAACATGGTCGGAAACGTGTTTCCAAACGGTTAGCTAACACACTTTCATCTAAAAACACAAAAAAGTGCTTTATTTTTTACAAATTTACTTCTCTTTCGCCAGCTCGTAAGTCCGGGACCTCGTATGTAAGAGCGCTCGTAAGTCGGGGACTACCTGTATCAGATTAGCGACACAAATAATAGCAAACACATCATCCACCATCTCTATTCTGAAAGCATTCAGATGATCATCTAAACACTCTAAATGACTTTAGCAGTCACAAATAAAATAAATACAGCCAAGTTTATGTGAACCCCTTTTGGGTCCCAGTGGATTTGCCATTTCAAAATCATCGTAATACAACTGTACAGTATTTGGAGATCATGTTCTTGCTCTGAAAATAATGAGTGATTTCTGGAATAGGAACCATCACTGATGTCTCTATAGATCCCATCTTTATGGCTCTTTACTTGTTGAAAGCAAGTACTAGTTCTTCGTTAGTAAACAATGACTCAACAGTTCCTAAAATAGGTACATACTGTACATAAATTTGTCATTAACAGGAATTTGACTGTAAACACCTGTTGTTTTATGCAAATGTGTATCATAACACACTCCAAGAACATGCTCTATTGGTTCAACAATTTTCCATAAAAAAATATATATATATACCTTTGCCTCTTTGTTTCAGTGTTAAGGTGTGTGAATAGATTTTTCATGTTCTCAACACATTATTTGACTTTGTTTAAGGTTTGCTCATTCACTTCAGATGAAAAACATGCAAGAACAGCATCCTGTGCTTGAATATGAACATAATTAACAACCTCTTCCATTGAACAAGTTAAAGACTGCACAATATTTTCAGAAACTCCAGCTGCTTGAACTTGGGCAACAGAGCTACACATGTCCATTAACTGCCACTTTTTAGGAAGACTTTCTTGACGAACAGAAGTAGTACTCAACGGGTCATCGGCACAAACATCATGGGTCTCAACACCATCTGTTCCAACATTGTCCACATGAACAGAGTCTATGGCAATAGTGTCTCCATGTGCTTTCACCAAGTGCTTCTTGAACCCAGAATACGTGTAAAAAACTGATGAACAGCTATGTTCCTCACATTTCAAACGCAATTTGTGGCCTGGATACAAAGCATGACTAAATTTCAAATGCTGAAAAAGAGTTGAAGAATGTCTGTGCTGAACCTTACAAATGAAACATGTTGGCATATTTAAATGTTGTTAATGCTCACTCTGATTTCCTTGACTCTGGGGCTCTCCTTTGTTGCTGCCGCATCAATCCCATAAACTGTTGTTTGGATGAATTTGTAGAAGTTGAGTAGGGTTGCATCGTAGGACACAGCAAACACAAAATGCGCCTTAAAAAGTTCATCGAAGGCAGCCACTGCAGTCTGTACCACACAAGGAAT
The DNA here is from genome assembly GCA_038048925.1 of Garcialebias charrua. Taxonomy (NCBI): domain Eukaryota; kingdom Metazoa; phylum Chordata; class Actinopteri; order Cyprinodontiformes; family Rivulidae; genus Garcialebias; species Garcialebias charrua. Next base: position 824 of record JBBPBX010099130.1, on the reverse strand, counting down.
GGGCTTCTGATCCAGGATGATGTAGAACTTTTGAATACTGCTCTTCTTTTCTCCAACGCAGAGGAGGAAGGGCTGTGCAGATCCAACTTTGCCAAGGAATGTCGCCATGCTTGTCCCCACCTAAGATTGAGAGACAGCACATTAGAAATAATGGTTTTAGACCCTCACAAGCAACAAATTAAGAACACTTTCCACCTTCCTTTAGCTGTGACCATGCCACAAAAGTGGATGTGACTTGCAAGGAAACTCCTGTGAGCTTCAGTGAAAAGATCAGTTCTAATAGGCTCATACAATTCTTTGTGACATTATGTTCCCATAACCAATTTTTTTCCCATTTCGTCATAAAATTCACCTTGATCCCTCCCATCCCCTCCAAAATTAACTATAAATTTATAATACAAATAAAAACAAATAATGACTTTACATTATACAGTCTTGTAAAACTGAGATCAATTTACTGTAAGTGAAGCGCAATAATGCATGTGAAAAACATACCTTCATGAACTTCATGAACTTCACAACACGATGAGCTGCCTCAGTTGCACTAATTTTTACACGTTTCTTCCCTTTGGGGGTTGGAGGCAATAGATGAACCAGCAGGAGAATGGCTGCCAAGTCGCTATCCCATTCTGATAAAATCATAACACAAGCAATCATTAGAATTACGACATGAAAATGCATACATAGAAAAGACTGTTGAACATATTTATCTATCAGTACATACCATAATCACGTGATTCCTCCTGAGCAGACAGAAGGTCATCCAGTGGAACGCTCTGTCTAAGGCTTTTGCTGACAGTGATGACCTTTGGTTTGTAGAATGT
>JBBPBX010099129.1:0-12578 GCA_038048925.1 Garcialebias charrua | reverse complement strand
GTGTGCGCTCTCAGGACATGATTACCTGCAGTGTTCCGTCAGTGAGGACTGAACTTGGAAAAAGGGCCTTCTCCTACTCTGCTCCTGCTTCATGGAATATCTTACAAAAAGATCTGAAGCTCTCGACCTTGACTTCTCTAAATGGTTTTCAGAATCTGTTGGAATCCTGGCAAAAACCAATGCAGATTTGTTCCTGTCTTTGATTTTATACGTCTACCTTATAATGTTTTGCTAGTTTTTTGATACTTTGTTAAAAAAAAAAAAAAAACTTTCTTTTGTTTTTTTCTCTCTTTTGTTTTCTATTGTTTATTGTTTGTTTGTTTATTGTTTATTGTTTAAGGAAATTCTACCACTGCTGTTCATTGTTCTTTAGTTTTAGCAGGTCGCTTTCGTAAATGAGCCCATGAGGTTCAAAAGATTTACCTGACTAAATAAAGGTTGAATGAATGAATGAATTAAAAATTCATCATAGCAACTGTAGTTTTGATCCCGGCTACTAAGATCAACGACAGATCCTCACAGATCGATATGGGGTGCGGCCTTTGCTGGTATGAGTGACTTTAGGACCATTTGTTCTCTTGTCTGTTTGGAGAACGTGTTCAGCTTTCTCTTGTTCCAGCCCCCAGTGAGACGTTCACTGGGTTCTGATTCTCGTCCGGACCCCCCAAATCCGGACCGTATATCCTGGCCATTTGTGTCTGATGACCATGTTTTGACAGTTCTTTGAGAAAGTCTTTGCCTCTGCTCGGCTGAAAGTTTTTGTGGACAGTCTTTTGTTCTTTTGGTGCCTTTGTTGTTTTCAGTCGTTCCTTGCGTAAGCCCCTCAAAAGTTCTTGAGCAAGGTTGCATATGAGTCCAGCCATGTTGTTGTTCTTCCCAGTGAAGTCACAGTGAGTCAGTTTCTGGACACGCCTTCATATTAAATCTGATCCGATCTGATCAATAACCACAGTAGCTGAGATTCAAAAGTCAGATGCTGCATGTGTTTTGACAGAGGCCTATCTTAATGCATATTTACCATTATGTGTTCTGTATAGATGAGGTGGGATTCATAAGACTCACTCATGCCGTTCCATCAACACTGTTCAATGAGGCTATTTAAAAAAATTAAAAAATTAAAAAATCATTAACAGACCAGGATCAAATTAATTTTCTGTTAACAATCTTTATTATGGATCCTTCGACGGAGGCATCTTTTAATCTGATCTGCACAACAGATCCAAAACATTAGTTTACCTAAAAGTGAAATAATCAATTTTACCCTGAAATCAAAAAATACTGTAGCCTACTTTTATTTCAGAACGTACAATGTACGGTCTTCTAAGACCCCCTTGCTAGTATACAGTCTATGATAATTAGCAAATTCCTTGAGCCTTCTAAGATCTGCCTTCTTGTTGGATTTATTTATGTATCGTGTATATTTTCATGTCTAAACCGCACAGCTAGATGCCCTCCTAAATTGTCAATTTGAGATTATTAAGCTCAGTGGCTCATTTATTCAAAGTAAAAATATGGGCTCGTTCATTTTGGCCTGTTGTTCCAGGTATATAACTATTAGTCCAGGGGTGTCAAACTCATTTTGATCTGGGGGCCGCATACAGCTTAATCTGATCTCAAGGGGGTCAGACCAACCTCCATTTTTTTTCTTTGTATTAGTGCAAAGAATAAAGAAATTATAAAAATATTAACATTAAATTAATTGTCCTTTTACACTTTTACTCAGTTTAACATTTAAGTGCATTACATATTAAAAAACTGATCAGTGATTGCACGTTTTAAAACATTTATTCAACAAACTGTTTTGTTAAATACCCTGATGCATGCTCCATAATCCATGTAGAGAAATCTAAAAAAGCTAAATCTGGGCTTCTGGACATACAAAAAACAGTTCTGTTAAAACCCTTTCCTGCATGTTAAAAGTGCATCAAAATTTAGAAATGAATGAATTTTAAATCCATTTTCCACATCTAGGAAGCAACTGTGAACCCATAAATTGAGCTTCGAGCGTAGCTGTTTTATTACTGCAGATTTTTAAGAAAATAGCGTTTATTTTTTTAAATTTTTTTTATAATTCAGATTCATCTGCGGCCGACTAAAACCCCCTGGCGGGCCGGATACGGCCCGCGGGCCGGGTCTTTGTCACCCCTTAGTCGATTTTTAAAGTCCAACTCTCCACTTATTATAAATTGAGATTCAATTTATGTCCTCAATAGATTAAAATTAAAGATGTATTTATTTAAGACCTGTCTGTGAGGGCTTCTCCCTCCTTAGCACTTTGAGATTTCCATTAATGAAAAGTGCATTATAAATTGAATTGATTACTATTATTATTATTTATTCTTCAAACCCCAATCTGTCCTCTTCTTTTATTCATCTGACTCCAAACAGTTATTAAACTCTGTACCTGCATCCCTTTACTTTTATTAAATGTTTCAGAACGAATGACCCAACTGGATGACTGAATTAGATTACAAATAGAAGTGACTCCGACCTATGTTTGGTTTTTCTAGAAATTATTATGCTCCTGTCTGCAGTACCTTTTTTCGTCCATCAGGGGTCTCCATTATACTCAGGCTCAGTGTTGCCAGCTGTACGATAATTTTCGTATTTGTACGATAATTTTGCCCTCTGTACGATGTACGATCGATAATCCCGAAAAAGGCCAAAAATACAATAATTTCGCCATTCTGTGAACGTGTAGTTGTGATCGGTTTCCATCAGCCTGTCGCAACTGTCTGTCTGAGTTTTTTGTGAACCCTGAAGGCGTCTTGGAATTCCAGCTAATCGTGCTTTTCTAAATGTGACAGAAGACTTTCTGTAGAGCACCAGACAACAATGCGTATTAATGTCTATGGTTCCCCCCAGTACTGACGCCACAAAGCTGTGAGTGCCTGTTAAACGCTACAGTATTCAACAATAGAGTGACTATCGAGCATACTTGTTTTGTTTATGATGGGTGTACGATAATCCTACATTTCTCACCTGGCAACCCTGCTCAGGCTATACACGAAACGACTATCTTTTGCGTCCCCATAGTTGCCAAGTCCGCTTATTTCGAGCGGCATTGGGCTTGTTTTTCCCTGGAGTCGCTTTCAAATTTGATCATCCGCTTGTGGCGGGTTTTCATTTTTGCTTCTCGCGGACATTGAGTCGCTTATTTGTGCTTGTTTTGAAGGAGCTGACCGCTTCTTTCGGTCTAGAGATCTGGCAACCCTGCACCCTGCAAGACGTGTACATTCACTGGAGCTATTCACAAAGGTACGTCTTCCTAATTGGTAATCCACTTTCTCTGCTTCTTATATTGGGAAATACAAGTATGATGCGCTCGGTTCTACATCCTCACGTCCTATACACAAATTATAAGACTACGTCTCGTAAACTACGTCGGACCTAGTGGCTCGTTAGCTTTGCTGTTAGCTGCTAAGTTCGTCTACAAAAACTAAATTTGGATTATTTAAAGTCAATATTGTTTATCTACACGACGCGCCACTGTACACTTTGTTAGCGAATCCGATGTGAGCTGTCTACCGTTACAAAGTTATAAAATGTCTGCTGTTAGACAGCCTATGCTATGCTAACGGGAGATCCTACTGCAATTTCCAAATTTCCCGGTTGTTTAAGTGTTATAACCTAAAATTATTGAGATAGAATGTCATAATCCTTTTTGATCAATCCTTCCAACCGTGAAGATTCATTCGGCCCTAATTAATTTATCTTGAACTATCCGCAAATATTTTATTTGTTTATTCAAAAAACTGTTACCAGTCCTGAGGCCTTCTAGCTTGGTTAAAACCAGACCCCCGTTCAGAGCTGAGCTGAAGTTCTAATTTTTTTCATTTCACCCACATTCACGCTGTAGAAAATGATCTAGTCCTGTTAAAATGGAGAAGTGTAAACCGTTTAATGTAATGTTTATTTTGTGTTTCAGGAACCCAGCACCAACTCCTGAGGAGGTGAAGACTAGTTTATTACTCCATTAAACTGCTGTATCTAAATAAACTTTGTTCTAACTTCAGCGCCTCAATGTCTGCATTATCTGCTTCATACAGTATATCTGTCGGTACAGTGGTGATTATTTAATCCTCAGATAGCTTGTAAAAAGTTTAAGAAGGAAAAACAATCCATAATATGTCATACAGGTGTAACAATATAGGAGTTATTAGTCTAATTAATAAAAGGTCTATTTTTTGGTAGACCAACATAAATTGAAGTCTAAGCGTGAAATTACATTTCTGGCTAATCACATCGTTAGATTTGTTGATTTATTCTGAAAAAGTTGAGACCCCGTGAACTTGGTGGCAAGTTTGTGCAGATAAAAGTCTGCTCATACCTGCACGTCTAAACTATAGGTAAGTCAGTAAACTGACTAATAACTCCTATATTGTTACATATTGGTGGCCGCGTACGGGTCTGCTGAAAGATTAAATTGATAAGTTGTTTTTGTAGCTTATTTTTGTTAACGGTGTTTGTTGGCATTAGTTTGCATCCTGGTTTTGGGCTTATAAGAATAGTTTTGGCTGGTGAGTGTCCGGGAGTTGCTAATTGTGGCATTGTCTGGATTATTTTCCCGTTAGAATTATTTTTCATTCACATTTGAGCGTATGCTTGGAGCGGGTGCGTGATAAATGTTTTGTCTGTGCTTGTGAGACGTTTCATTACGTGTCACGAGGCTGCATGCATCTTTCATTGTTGTGACCGCCGAGTCACGATCCTGTTTCATTCTATTACATCTGCGATTTATTGTTGAAGGTCTGTTTCACACATTTGCTGCTCCATTTTACCTAATCTGTTACAACGTGTTGTTTGCCGAGGTTCGGGAAAACCCACTCCGCTGGGACCGGATGTATTCCGGTTCCGTTTGACGTAAAGTCCGTTGTTGTACACAGTTAGAGTGCTGCCTCCCCTGGGGGCGTGAGGGTTAGCTTGGTTGTGTTTCAGCTCATTGACAGTATTTTCTGCGGTGTAAAAATACGTTTATTTTGTGGAAGAGAGTCCAGTACTTTGAGCCGAGCTAATGCTAAAGGCCGAGATACAGTGAAGCAGACTCCGTATACGCGCGTATATGCCCGTATACGCGCGTATACGGAGCCTCTGCTACAGCTCGGCTGATGTTCTCACGTAGATTCTCGTGTTTTCGCTCCAAATTCTACGTCATTTCCTCCGTACCGTCACTTCCGATCGTCACTTCCGGTAGTTTTTCGCTCCAAACACTCGCGTTCTCCTTGTTGTAATATGAGCAGCTGAGCACGGAGTGCTTTTCCTGCAGCCCACAGCCCACCACAGCCCACCAGGGAATATATAAAACATCGCGCACCCAGGTAGGACCTGAATTCATTCATTTCATTCATCGAGTGAACGGAGGAAGAAGCGGTTACTTGACTTTAGGCAAAAAAACAAAAGAAAAGGCCCGATCAGCGATAAAAAAGAGGAATTTATTTCATTTGTGTAACATACAAAACAGTCCGGAGCCGGGGAAGTTTAGGTCAGACACCGCGCATCGCGTATGCGAATCGCGTATGCGTAGTAAAAAAATACCTTTGCGCGTACTTGCCCTGAGGGGCTACGCGGGGCTACGCTGCGTACGGGGCATACGTACGCTGCGTATTGGCGTATCGTGAGGACGCGCGAGTGTATCTCGCCCTTAAAGGCCGAGATACAGTGAAGCAGACTCCGTATACGCGCGTATATGCCCGTATACGCGCGTATACGGAGCCTCTGCTACAGCTCGGCTGATGTTCTCGCGTAGATTCTCGTGTTTTCGCTCCAAATTCTACGTCATTTCCTCCGTACCGTCACTTCCGATCGTCACTTCCGGTAGTTTTTCGCTCCACGGAGAGGACTCAACTGAGCTCGCTGATTGGTCACTTTGACACGCCTACTGAAATGATTGACAGATTTCAGTCAGCTCAAAGTGAAACCTATCGTGAGCAGCTCGCTCAGACTTCTGCGGTGTTCTGATACGGTCTTTCTACTATATATGTTATAAAAAGTTCTCTCAGAAATAAAAATAATAACAGGGAGTGCTTTTCCTGCAGCCCACAGCCCACCACAGCCCACCAGGGAATATATAAAACATCGCGCACCCAGGTAGGACCTGAATTCATTCATTTCATTCATCGAGTGAACGGAGGAAGAAGCGGTTACTTGACTTTAGGCAAAAAAACAAAAGAAAAGGCCCGATCAGCGATAAAAAAGAGGAATTTATTTCATTTGTGTAACATACAAAACAGTCCGGAGCCGGGGAAGTTTAGGTCAGACACCGCGCATCGCGTATGCGAATCGCGTATGCGTAGTAAAAAAATACCTTTGCGCGTACTTGCCCTGAGGGGCTACGCGGGGCTACGCTGCGTACGGGGCATACGTACGCTGCGTATTGGCGTATCGTGAGGACGCGCGAGTGTATCTCGCCCTTAAGCGGTACCGACAAGATGGCTGCTTAAAACGCTGTGATTGGTCCATTGTGTGTCGCGTTCAAGAACGTTGGTTTCTGTAGACTCTGGTTGTCAGATTCATTTTTGCACACATTTCTAACAGTTTATTTGTTTTGTTCGAGTTCTATGCACGTAATATCGTCGAAGACTGGCTTAACCGCGGTGTTTTGCGGTATTTATGACTGTTTTAGAACGTTGAAAAAGTCCGTTCCTCGCTAGAGTTCAAAAGACCGCAGGTCCGTGAACGCACCGCTCGAACGGCACGTCACTAGTGGGTGGCGTTAGGTTTGGAAGACACAGTTTCCCATGAACACTTGGGTTTTAGAACTACAGTTCTGTCTTCGCTGTGATTGGTCGATTGCGCTGTATGTGTTGACGCATGCGCAGTGGGTGAAGCCCCGCTCCTCGTCAACTCTCAGTTCACAGCTACTTGTCCCAGACGTGTTTCCGTGCTTGTTTGTCCATTACTGTCTTTGAAAAGACTGTTTAATCGCGGTGTTTTTGAGATTTTAGTGGGTGGACAGAGCCGGTTGCTCTGAAAAACTGCCGATCGCCATGTGACCAGGTCACGTGACACCGATTTTGCCGGTTTTATGAGGACCGACCTTATTTCTTTTGAACGCAGTTTAAAAGTTTTCACAGTTCAACCGATTTTGGCTCTGAAGCTGTACCACGTAACGCTTTGGGTCTGTCTGCTTGATGCTTTTCATCCGTGTTAGATGTCTGTGGGCTAAAAAACTGCAGCTTCGCTCGCTGGTGATAACAGCGCCTCTATAGCGGTCAGATAGAGAAATTACAGTCGCTGTGATAAACTCACTTCCAGCGCTGTGACCCCTGCTGGTTACATTAGAAGACGCAGTCTTCCTGTAATGTGTACAGTACATGGTAACTGTTCCTGTTTTAAACGGGAAACATTTTAAGAATATTGTACTCACAGCACACTTTAATTTGATTTTCACATATAATCAAATGTTGATGGCAGGACAGTTACACAGATTTGATACAGACATGTCTGTTGTTGATAAAATTTGACACTTTTATCATTGATTCTGTGCAAAACAAACTGTTTTTATTTTTATTTTAAACTGCAAGTTTAAAATAACACACATGAGGCTTCTTTTGTCTTGGTTTTTCACAAAAAATCTCACAACGACAGCCGTTTTTGTTTGACCTTGTGACAGGTCGACAAATTACTAAACATCACTGACTTATTTCATTTAACATCTTGGATGTTTTCTGAGCAGCTCATACACTGTGCATATTTGCAGGCTGCGATATGAGACCCACTTTACTTGATTTTTCACAGAACATCAGTACAAAGATGGACGTTCAAACAGGTGAACCACCTGAGGAGGCCTCTTGTTCTGTTTATCCTAGATGGATGGATGGGGGCCTTGGGATTCCTGCCCGTGCTTGCCGCAAAAAGGGGGAATCTGCCTCATCGTATGCTAATTACTTAGCTGCTAGGAACGTCCGTCAGGATAAGTGGGAAAGTCCCCTGTCATTCTACGACAGGCTAATCTCGGTCTACTCCGGGGGCAAAACTATTCCTGGACTAGAGGAAAATATGGAGTTTAAACGTCTTTTCATTATGAATCTTATGCCTTTTCAAATGAAATGTGTTCATTTCAAGGTTGATTGCAAAAAAGATTCCATGGAAGTGATAAGACAATATGCTGCGTCAGTTTTTGAGGCCGAAATACAACCTAGGATACCATCAGAGGTTTGTACAGGTCAAAAGGTCACATCCCACTCGCAGGAAGTAGTAGAGGTTCCCTCTCCTTCAAAGTGCGAGAGGTCACAGGTTTTTCATAATAACATACATCAGCATGGTGCTACGAGCTGTAGGAGTTCTGAACCCCCTGCCCCTCAGGTTGAAAACCTTGAGAGGAGCAGAGAACCACACAAGGTAGGTGTTCGCCCTCCAGATGAACCCAGATGGTCCGGATCGAACCAAAAGAGTTCTCTCATGGATCTCACTGTGGGTGAACTTCGAGAGATGTTGATGTCTGGGTACCGTGACCCTTTGAAAAGTGGTCTGTCCCGACATGTGCCCCCGAGAAGCGGCCCTCCTGCCCCTGCCCCGCTCGAGACATGCAATGAGTCACACATGCTCCAGATTATGGAAGCGGCGCCTCCGCGCGAGGACGTGACTGAGGATGTGGTTTGTTTGTCAAATGATTTGAATGTTACAGTGGTTGACCAAGCTGAGACAACGTGTGACGTGGTCCTTGATGATAACACAAACAACGTTGTTCAACCTGACGAAGCGACGCGCAGCACTGCCTTTTGCTACAACTCAGTGCACACAGTTGACATCGACAATGTCAACACTGACATGAATGCTGACGGCAAACAAATTGCTGATGATCAGCGTACTAAAAGTCCAGATGCTGACAGCAAACAAATTGCTGAAAATCCGCATCCTGAAGGTCATGTGGCAGACTGCCATCATGATGCTGACAGCGACGATGATTACACAGACAGAGTCACACGTACACAGAAACGTGTGGAAAAACCTGAACGGTTTCTGTGTAACTTTATAAAAAGGGGGATAGCTAAGAGAGCTTACCTCCCACTCACATTGGAAGGGGTCCTAGAGCAAGAAGCGCTCCTGGTTAGCGGCTCAGACGTGTCTATCATGTCAGCCATACTGTTTGAGGAGCTAAGGACCGCCGCTAACGATGTTGGCAGGCAAATACCCTTTGTGAGAGACACTCATGGTGAGCAACAAGGCCTCGCAAAGACGAGTACAACCCTAATAGCCATGGTTCACATGCAGATTGGCGAGATGTCACTATACCACCCGGTATATGTGTCTGAACTTGACTCACTCAGGGCCCCATTTGTGGTCGGCCAAGATTTTATAAATCGCTTTGAAGCGATTATAAATTATGGAAATCAGACAATGTGGGCCACAGTGAGCAGTCCACTGCCATTCGTGGTACCTCCCCAAGGTCAGGACGCTGACTGTCTAACAACAGGTACCGCTGAGGTCACATGGGATTCCCCAACCGAGACCACAAGCCCGGTAAGTGAACCTTCATATACAGGTGAGACAGAGGAGACTCAACAATTTGACCAGACTCTGGCCCATCACGAGGACCTCCTCTGCGAGCTGACACCTTCAGCACTCCCTGACCACTTCCTACCACAGGTAGATGAAGGTGTGGAGATCCAAGAGTCCCACACCGATGACGCTGTACTGTCCTGTGGGACAGGTAATTCGGCAAACAGCCAAGCGGTCAGTGAAGTCTTGGTTCAAGGACATCTGAGCCCACAAGGTGACAGTCTACAACACTCTGGCAGTCACTTGGACTTCATTGTTACTGATTTTGAGGACCCCTCCTTAAACAAAAAGGGGGCGGACTCACACTTCCTACCACAGGTAGAGGACGGTGTAGAGGTCCAAGGATCACGCACCGAGAACGTTGTGCTGTCCTCTGGGACAGGTAATTCAGTTATCAGCCAAGCGTTCGATGAAACCTTGGTTCAAGAGCGTTTGAATCTAGAACTACTCAGAGATGACATAGTTCTTACAGACTCAAAGAGCACCTCTTCATTCATGAAGTGGAATGACATACATCACAACGACAGAGACACGCCTGCGACGGCGCCGACAGTTGTGACACACCTGCATTACGCAGAAAGAGGTAAACGTACAGAGATACGTTGGCCGAGACCTATAAGGTTCCTGTACAAGGTTCCCCATAAACTGCGCGAACAGCTTAAACTAAACATTGGCATCCTAACTCGTGCCCATGGACGGACGTCCACACCCGTGTGCTTGGTCCCTCATGACCACAGGGGGGTGATGTTAGGCCAGGCCCATGTCAAGGACAAAGATTTCATTAACCCCGCAAACGACAAAGAGCTCGGAAACTCACAGACTTCATGGGAAAAGAAGGTCGTCCAAGCACAGGATAGTAAATAAGCTTAAACAGTTTAAACTATTCTAGTTGCGAAAAGAAACCGTTCCAACTAGAACTTAGAAACGCTAAGCATAAAACCCACAACAAAAACTAACCTTAACAACCGTTTAAATCTGCAGGATTTAATTGACATCGGTTATAAAGCTAAGAACTGTTTTTCTTGTGTGTGACGTGGAATCTGACGACCAGAGTGAGTTTGACGTAGTGAAACGTTGTTTTTTAGTTGCTTAATTGCTACTTTTGTGTTATTGAAGTTGTTATTGTTTTCTGAACACTCCCAGCCAAAAGAGGTTTTGTTTGTTGATAAGTTGAAGACTTAAATGGATTTTAACTATGCCAACATGCTGTTCATTTTGTTAAAGATCTCAATCTTTGAAAAGTCATTGTAGATCAATACTACTTAAGGTACTATAATCTACACTGAACTCCCAATCATTTAGGTAGAACCGATTCGATCGTTTCTATTCTAGATCTATTCATTTTGATGAGTCTCGCCATAGACTTCAAAATTTTTAGGGATTACCAAATCTTGCGTCGTTCGTCTAAAAGACAACAGACATTTAGACCAAACTAGTTTCATTTTTTCATTTTAGTTTAACCTAAACTAATTAATGAATGGAGGAATAGTTTGAAAGAAGAGGCCTTCGTTACAGAAGCCCTCCCCATTTCTATAGGTATAGATCCCTATTTCTGATTTTTACAGCTTTGATCCACCCCTTAATTGGTAATTTTAGCTGATCTAATCCATGATAGCTTACATACCAGGTGCATATAGGTAAGGCTTAATGTAGAATCCCTATCATAAGCCCACCTAAAACCACATAATTGCATGACACATTGAACCAGGGTGGCACCGACTGGAAGCCATCCAGCCTGCAACCTTCGATGTGGGGACCTGCTGATCCAACGTTGGTCTTCAACCTTCATCCAAGGCCCGCCTCCTCTGCTTCAATCGAGGGATCCCCTCTACATGCTGATTAAAAACCATTGGTGCTGATGAAATCAATAACCCCATCGTTGTGGATTTACCGTTGTGGATTATAAGACTTTGTTTTCCAAGGGATCACAGACTCAGTTCTCCATGGGTTAACAGACTATGTTTTCCAAAGGATTAAAAGCTTGCCGCAATGGGATTACCTACGAACAGTATGGAATTTCCAAAAACATTATGGGAGTATATTTTTGAATTTTTTTTTTCCACTTACTGGATTACATAGAGGTCAGAGACATTCGGTGGTATCGTTTCGTGTTGGAACTCATCCCCAAGGACAGGCGATGACTTCCAAAAAGGGGGACTGTAGTGATATAGGCCTCTGTCTTGACCTTCAAGTACACCTCTCCACATCTCTCTGAAACTCTAAGTGTTACACCTTCTTGAAGCTCTCAAGGAGACAGATGGACACTTATATATTTTAACAATTATTATGAATTAATGGACACTAATTAATCAGATTGAACTTTCTCTTTAATGTGTGTTAATTCAGATTTGATCTACAGTATATTTTTGTCATTTTTAATGATGATCTGTTACTTGCATGACTGCGACATTCTGCTGGTTTTATTTCTGCAAAAGCAAGCAGGCTCTGTCTCTAAGGCAGAAGTCAGGGTAAGAGCTGTTCTCTGCCTTCTCTTGTTTTGTCTTCAAGCTAGACGCAACAGGACAGGCCATCTGGCCGATTCGGTAAACAGTTTTCCTGTCTCCGTCAAGAGACTTTCTGCCTATGAGATGAAAATCCATCTCTTATTTTGTTAAAACCAGCCAATAGTTATTAAGAAGGTGGGGAGACCCCACCTCCCCCATATAATGGGCACTTCCTATTTGGAAGTTAGTTTTTGGAAGACAACTAACTGACAACTGGTTGCTCTCCTTTGGGAAAAGCTGGAGACGCCCGGTCATTGTGCCAACTCGACCCACGTCTCAGCTGAGAGTCACGGCAAAGCCTTGCTGTGCCTCAACACTCATTTCTGAAAGAGTTTGTTTTCTGAAGTTTTACTTTGAAAGTTCAGCCAGGAGCTGGCTCTGTTCCTGCCGGGAGAAGCGGTTCTTCTCACTCGTCTGAATCAGCTCACACGCGCGGAGGTCGTCTGGACGTGAACGGGACAACACAGTCCTTTAATGTCCACAAACTTCAACTCTTATCTCCAAGACGTATCGTCAACAGGTAACGAGGCGTTGATTGTGTCCTGAACGTGTGGGAAGCCCAGCTGAACCGTA
>JBBPBX010099128.1:0-12578 GCA_038048925.1 Garcialebias charrua | reverse complement strand
CTGCTTTTTGCTCTCTACTGTATACACCTTGGTTACACCTATACAAAGCTATAAACCTTGGCCGTAGTGACCAATAGGGCTGACGGTATTCACAGTATATTGTTGGAACAGAAGACGGCAGGGGGAGAAATAAATAAAAAATAAACAGAGACTGCAGAGTATGTAAGAGAGACAGAGAGAGAGAGACATTTCTAATTCAGCCATCTGGCTTGCTTTACCTCATTATAATATTCTGTCTTTGTGTGTGTGCATGTGTGTTTACAAATTTGAGACTGCCTTCTATTCGACAGATGCAGACAGAGCAGAGAAGAATCCTCATTTATTAACAGCTTAATAGAGCTCCATCTGGGCCAGACCCTATGCTTGTCTTCTATCAGAGAAATTTATCACTGAATCACAGGAATTAGACTCCAACTGACACCTACACAGACTGAGGTGACCCTGCTGCTCTGAGCAACGCTGCACAGACAGCCTGCATGGTTTTACAGCTGTAATACAGCCATTATGATAACAGAGCAACGGAAAAGGAAAAGGTCACCGCTGCAGACATCCGTAAGTTATTTCATTCCTCGGTGAATGTTTGAACGTGAAAACACAAGGAAATGTTCCAAAAAATAAATAAATAACCAACACAAGTCACAAAACAGATAAAACTAAAATAATAAATGATAATGTACAAAAAATACATTTTCAAAAATGATTAATAATGTTTATTGAAGAAGAAATTGCTAAAAAAAACAGCTGAAATTAGCTATAAAAAATGCTGAATTGTAGCTGAAATGGAAGAACAAGCCTAAATTAGCAGAAGAAAGCAGAAATAATAACACATATTTCCTGAATTAGGTTTAAATAAGAAGAAATGAGCACAAAAAATTGTAAATTAGTTTTTTTTTTTAATGGCTGAAATTAGCAAAAAAATTAATAAATAGCTGAAAAGAAGCTGAAAAGACAGAAAGAAGTTTAAACCACCAGAATGAAGTGGAAAGAACTGAAATGTGCTAGAAAAAATGTGGAATTAGCTGTAAAAGCTAAAAATTTGCATCAAATGAGCTAAATAGTAGCTGAAAGAGCAGAAAAAGCCAAAAATGGCAGAAAAAGCTGAAGGGCACTAAAGAACCACAAATTAGCATAACAACATTACCATATTTGGCTGAAAGTAGCAGAAATTAACATAACAAACTTGAATTAATCTACTAACAGCTTCTATAAGCAAAACATGCTTAAAAAGCTAGCTGAAAAATAAGAACAAACTTAAATTAGAAGAAGAAAGCAGAAATAACACGTTTCCTCAATTAGGCTGAAAGAAGCAAAAATTAAGGGGGAAAAGTAGAAACTGTCATGTAAAAAACATTAGCAAACAAACAGCTGAAAAGTAGCTAAAAAGCAGAAATAAGCTTAAATTACCATAAGGAAATGGAGAAAGTATATATATATATTTTTCCCCTTTATAGATGGCCTCCCTTCTCACCTCACAGCCATCCTCTCACACCAATATGATTTTTTTTTAAAGAGAGAAAGGAAAGATAGAAAGCAAGACAACAAAACACAACAATTATCCACAAAAAGAGCACAAGGCAAACACACCCAACCTCCGTCCGCAATCCTGCAAAGCACATGACAAAACACAGCAACAAAATACACATGCATAAAGACTAATAATATTCATGACCTTGCAGTAGATTTCCATAAATAAACATACCCATACCTACAAATATATATACATATACAGTACATTCATATCACATATCCATCTACATATCTGCATATGATATCTACATATACATCCCTGCATCCATTTGTGTGTGGTTGTGAGCATGCATAAGTGAATAAGGTTCCGCATATGATATCTACATATACATCCCTGCATCCATTTGTGTGTGGCTGTGAACATGCATAAGTGAATAAGGTTCCTCCAATAGAACATTCAGTAGCGACCGTGAAGCATCAGAGATCCGTCCCCCCAAGGCCCGAGGCAGACGAAGGGGCGATCAAAGCCCAAGACCCCAAGAAGGACCCCGAGCCCAGAGTCCCCAGGGCCACCCGAACAGGACGAGCCACTCACCCTCTCCCCAGATCTGACCAAGGGGGAGAACCGGACGAGCTCCACCAGCGACTACACACAATGACCCCCGGGAGGCCAACAGCGACAAACCCACAGGCCCCCGCCGGAGCCCGCTGCAAGAGCCTGCTGCACTGACGTAGCCCCAGGCCCGGGAACCGAGGCCCGGGCACCAGGGACGCCCACCCCTCAGGCCCAGACCCGAAAGAAAGCAGAAATAACACGTTTCCTCAATTAGGCTGAAAGAAGCCAAAATTAAGGGGGAAAAGTAGAAATTGTCATGTAAAAAGCTGAAATTAGCAAACAAACAGCTGAAAAGTAGCTAAAAAGCAGAAATAAGCTTAAATTACCATAAGGAAATGGAGAAAGAATATTTTAATAGAACTAGTTTGAAAAAAGTTTTAATGAGTGCAAAAAATGTGGAATTAACCCAAAAAGCTAAAATTAGCATAAAACAGCTAAATAGTAGCTGAAATAGCAGGAAAAGGAGCAGGAAAAGTTTGTAAACAGATCTAAATATTTGAAAGAGGTAAAATGAGCTCAATTCATTCAGAAAAGGCTAAATATTTCAAAAAGCTAATGTTGCACCAATACCAAAAGTCATAGCAGGATTGTCCTGAAAGAGCCGAACGTTTTGATTTATGATTTGATGAAATAGCACAAAAACTGTGGAGCGAGAAAGATTACGGAAAATGTATGGAAGAAAAATGGATCACAATAGTGTGAATGCTTCATGAGCATTGACAACCTAAAGTGGAGCTACCGTAAGTAGCAGAGTCTTATGGTACATCCAGACCGAACGCGATTTCAACGGCAAAAAAGCTCAACACGCACGCAAGTGGACGCACTTTGTGTCCAGACCAAAAAGCCAGAAGCGAAACTACCCAGAAAACTGCTGCGCAGGGTTGCCAGATAAAAATTAATTAATCATCTAGTACTGTTGCTTATTTTTTATTTTTTTTAACCCAAACTGTCATATTTGCTGCGTGAGGGTCTGATAAGATTAATAATGTGTTGAGTTTAGTGAACATTTGCACTGAAAAGGGGTAAAAATAAATAAATAAATAAATAAAATTCATGTTTATCTGGCAACCCTGCTGCTGCGGGGGTGTGGGGGAGGAGCTTACCGGTGTACCGAGTCGTCAATGCACTCCGCGAGGTGAGGAGCTCTTTATTTCTGTCTCTGTGGAGCAGACTTGACTGGTTGTGAAGGAATTGTCGCGAACACACAGCTACAATGAGTTTCTCTTCCATATTCCATGACTCCGCGGGTTTTTTCTGTGTTCCACAAACAATACGTCACATGCGCAATGGTTTCCGCGTCACTGGTTTCCGCGTCACATAGGGACTCTCCCCCTGACCCCCTCTCTTCTCCCCCGACTCTCCCTGATTGGTTGACACACCAACCAATCGGGTAGAGTTTGAGCGGCGTTTGAAAGTTGAACGGCGAAATCTTCAGCATGTTGGAGGCGTGCTTTGGAGGTTGACGCGGGTTCACGTGCACGGAAATCGCTCTCCAGCACGCTCAACACGCACGCGACGTGACGCAAGACGCCAGGAGGCTGCTGGAGGTGCGTCCACCATAGACTTTGCATGTAAACTGGACGTTCCTGCAGTAGAAAACGCATTCGGTCTGGATTCACCACTACTCCTCCAAAGACAGACAATGTTTATTGTAGATTACATAGAGACAACCCCCCCCACACACACACACACACACACACACACACACACACACACACACACATTCTTGTACTCCCCACATAGTGAGGACCAAGTAAAAACACCAGCAGAGTGAGGACCACTAGTTCTGAATGACTTAGAAAGAGTGTGAGAGCAATTTTGGACACTAGATGTCACCCACCCACTAAACACTCCCTCAGACATTGCAGAACAGCAACATTTTGAAAAAAGATTTTGACCATCAAATTGAGGACCGATAGGTGTGTGAAAAAAGGTATTTAACCAGCCAAGTGGGGACCGTTTAGTGTGTGAATGCCTATTATGCTCTAACCTTCTGTTCTACTACTTTAAAGATCAGTTTTAGTTTTGTTAGGTTTGGTTTATTTTCACATTAGCTATTTTAACATGTTTTCTGCATTTTTTTAACCAATTGTTAACCAATTTAACATTTGTTAAACTATTTTTGGTTGCTTACATCTCTTTTAAAACCTATGGAACACTTTAAAGGGTCATTTAGCCTTTTGTAGTTTCTGTTTTTGGCCAGTTAAACTATTTGTTTAAGCATTTTAAACTTATGTACACCATTTTAAACATGTACTTTCTTTGAGTGAGTTATAATTACTTCGTTTGTTTAGCTATTTTAAATGTTTTCTTTATTTTTCAAGTAACTGGTAACCAATTTAACATTTGTTAAACAAATTTTAGCTTCCCTACAGCACTCCTTTAGATTATTTTTTAACAATTTAAAGGGCCATTTTATCTTTTAAAGCTTCAGGTTAGCTTTTTTTTGGCTTGTTCAACCATTTATTTTTTCTCAAATATCCATCCATCCATCCATTTTCTTCCGCTTATCCGGGGTCGGGTCGCGGGGGTAGCAGCCTAAGTAGGGAGGCCCAGACTTCCCTCTCCCAGCCACTTGGAGCAGCTCCTCTGGGGGAATCCCAAGGCGTTCCCAGGCCAGCCGAGAAACATAGTCCCTCCAGCGTATCCTGGGTCTTCCTCTGGGTCTCCTCCCGGTGGGACATACCCGGAACACTTCACCAGGGAGGCGTCCAGGAGGCATCCTAACCAGATACCCAAGCCACCTCAACTGGCTCCTCTCGATGTGGAGAAGCAGCGGCTCTACTCCGAGTCCCTCCCGGATGACCGAGCTTCTCACCCTATCTCTAAGGGAGAGTCCAGCCACCCTGCGGAGAAAACTCATTTCAGCCGCTTGTATCCGAGATCTTGTTCTTTCGGTCATAACCCAAAGCTCATGACCATAGATGAGGGTAGGAACGTAGATCGATCGGTAAATTGAGAGCTTTGCCTTTTGACTCAGCTCTCTCTTCACCACGACAGACCGGTACAGCACCCGCTTCACTGCGGACGCTGCACCTATCCGCCTATCGATCTCACGCTCCAGTTTTCCCTCATTCGTGAACAAGATCCCGAGATACTTAAACTCCTCCACTTGGGTAAGGACCTCCTCCCCGACCCGGAGAGGGCACGCTACCCTTTTCCGGCTCAAGACCATGGCCTCGGATTTGGAGGAACTGATCCTCATCCCGGCCGTATCACATTCAGCTGCAAACCGCTCCAGCGAAAGCTGTAGATCACGAGCTGATGAAGCCAATAGGACCACATCATCTGCAAAAAACAGAGAAGCGATTCTAAGGCCACCAAAACGGATCCTCTGAACACCTTGGCTGCGCCTAGAAATTCTGTCCATAAAAGTTATAAACAGAATCGGTTTTTTTCTCAAATATATACAGATCAATTACACCGCCTGGATAGAGTGAATATAATTGTAATTGGATGAGAAGCATAAATATATATCATTCTACCTTTCTATTGGTTTGTAAGATCCATCACACCTGAACATGACAAAAATCACATCACACTAGAGGAGGACATGTCGAATGTACGTAGTCTAGTATGAAGATGAACGTGGCAGAGATATACCAGTATATATAGCAGAAACAGGTAGATCAGTGCATAAACATTAACATTTTAATATACCATTATAGTCATTGTGGACTTTAGAAAAGTGTTTTTGGAAGAAGTCCCCTCCCAAATTTTATTTTGGAAATTGTAATAGCTCACTTTTACTCAATATTTTACTTTTAATACTTAAGTATATTTTATATGAGAAATTTACTTTTGTTACTTAAGTACAGTAAATGTACGGTACTTTATGACTTTAAGTCAAGTAATACTCTTAAAGTAAAATTTACTTTGGTAAAAGTTAGATAGTTGAACTTTTACACAAGTAACACTTTGAGATACTTTATACAACACTGACTATAAGTGAAGCTCACTTTTCACAATTTAAAATGAATCTCACACAACACTATACTTTAAAAATTAAAGGTAGCTTGAGTTCATGTTTTTCATTACACCTGATGATAAAACATTTTCTACTAAGAGTAGATTAGATTGCACTTTGAACAGATTTTTTATTTAGACACAGGCATTAAATCTTTCTGTAAACAGTGAATAACATCAACAGAGCCTTTGCACATATCTGTATAATGAAATAATTCTAAATTGAAAATAAAAACTGGAATGTGTCAGTGAAAAAAGAGGCCTTTTTAAAAATAAAAATATAAGATTTGCCACTGATAAAAATGGGCCTCTTCATTAAAAAGTAAAATTGTCCCAGTGACAAATAGGGCTTGTCCCTAAATAAAGAGAACTGTCCATACCCTTACCAAAAAGAAGTATACTTTAAGTATATGTTGTTAAGTATACTTAAGTATATAAAGTATATGTCTCTAAGTGTACTTTTAAGTATACTCACAGTTTACTTACAATATACTTTTTTGCGACTAAATTGGCCTATCTTAAGTTTATTGTAGTATACTTAAAGTATACTAGTAGTACACTTTTTATTAGACTTCCAATGTACTTATAGTGTACTTCAAGTTCATATTTTAGTTTATTGAAGTATACTTAAAGTATACTAGTAGTACACTTTTTATTAGACTTCCAATGTACTTATAGTGTACTTCAAGTTCATATTTTAGTTTATTGAAGTATACTTAAAGTATACTAGTAGTACACTTTTTATTAGACTTCCAATGTACTTATAGTGTACTTCAAGTTCATATTTTAGTTTATTGAAGTATACTTAAAGTATACAACTAGTACACTTTTTCATATGCTCCCAATGCACTTGCTATTTACTTCTAGTTTACAGTTTATTTTATCATTTAAGTTAAATTTTTGAATTTCTAAAACTAATACCGTGTTGTCATTGTAATTGTTAGGTTACACTTGTAAGTTTGCTTAACAATACTTGCACAATACTATTTATATGCTAAAAATTATTTTTTAAAGTATTCTGAAAGATATGTTTACAAAGTCATAAAACAAGGTCTTGAGAACTTCAATATTTTTATATAAAATTAAGGTGCAGCTCAAAAACCGTTTACAAAACAGCAGCATTTAAAATGAATCCCTTCCAAGTTTTAAAAATTGAAAAGGAAAAGGTGCACATTTGCATTTCAAGGTGTAAACATAAAGTCCAGGGGCCTCATGTATCAACGGTGCGTACGCACAAATACCTTGCGTACGCCATTTTCCACGCAAAACTCCGTATGTATCAAAACAGAATTGAACGTGGAAATGTACGCAGCCCCACGGCAACTCCAAGGCTGGCGTACGCACGTTTCTGTGGTTTTGGTTCCATTGGCGACACTTACAGGTGATTCTGAGAAACTGTTCATGATGTGAAAATAATTATTATTCCCACCAAACACACATGATTAACAATTATTACATCAACATGGACGCAATTAGATGAGTGGATACAAAAGCATGCGCAAAATATTGGCAACAATATTGACAACAATGGTCTTATGAGTTCTCAAGGTTGTTGGTGCCTGTCGTGGTGGCAACCCTCAAACCCGGTGGTGGACACCGGCGGTGAGGGATGCTGTCAGGCTGAAGAAGGAGTCCTATTGGGCCTTTTTGGCCTGTGGGACCCCGGAAGCAGCAGATAGGTGCCGACAGTCCAAGCGGCATGCGGCTCGGGTTGTTGCTGAGGCAAAAACTCGGGCGTGGGAGGAGTTCGGAGAGGCCATGGAGAATGACTTCCGTATGGCTTCGAGGCGATTCTGGTCCACCATCCGGCGTCTCAGGGGGGGGAAGCGGTACACGACCAACACCATTTATGGTAGGGATGGCGTGCTGTTGACCTCAACTCGGGATGTTGTGAGTCGGTGGGTGGAGTAGTTCGAAGACCTCCTCAATCCTACTGGCATGTCTTCCACTGAGGAAGCAGAGCCAGTATCTCGAATATGTTGTTGTTTTAAAATTAGCTCTTTTTTAATTACTCATTTGACTTCCTGTTAGTGCTTGCTTAAGATAACTTACCGAAAGCCCTCTGCGCGCGCCGCCATTTGCTGCTCCTTTTAGCATTAGCCCACCTCCGAGGCTAATGATAGCTCTTCCTCCTCCGGCACACCGCCAGTTAACCGCTCGTTGCATGCGGCGCTTTTGGGAGCGATCGCTGCTTCAGTCCACACACACACAAAGTTCACCGAGTGTCTCCAGTTAATTTATCCGTATGAGGCAACCTCTGACCGGACCCCACGGACCTCAAAAGCCAGCAGCTTCCAGCAGTTCCCGCACGCAGATGGTCCCTTCGCCGGCGGTCTGCTCGTTTTATTTCTGCCGGCTGCGCGTTGGGAGCGATCGCTAAAAATTGAACTGAAACGTAAAAATAACAATTATACTTTATTTATAAAGCCATTTAAAACAACCACAGCTGCAACAAAGTGCTGTACACATGAAATTAAGAACATTTAAACAAAAGATGAGATGAAATCAGGAATCAGGTGAGGGGCTGGACTCAGGTTTGGTGTGGGTTGTGGCTGCGGTTTGTGATGTCACAAACCACAGGAAGTGAGAATGAAGTGTTTCTATCACAGACAAATAAATCTACTTAGAGTAAATAAACCACTGGGTGCATTTCTTTGGCCTTAGGACTGTTTTTTTATGAAGTACATACCCAAAGTTGAGTAAAAAAACCATTAAAAAGTGAATTTTGAATCTGTGGTCCACTTTAAAGACAAAAAAACAACTTGACTTTATTTGTAACAAAAGACGTTTTGCTTCTCATCTGAGGAGCTTTCTCAGTTCAAAGAACAGAGAGTGTGGGGGTTCAAATGATCTATATGAACTATACTTTTTTTTAAGTTAAAAAGTTAAAGACAAAAAAAAATTACTGGACTTTATTTGTAACAGAAGACGTTTTGCTTCTCATCTGATAAGCTTTCTCAGTTCAAAGAACAGAGAGTGTGGGGGTTCGAATGATAAAGCTGAGACTCAGGTTTGCATATGAATCTACTCTCAGCTGCTGAGCTAAGCTAGATGCATGCAGATTGCCCTAGCAATTCCTCACAATAGGGGTTAGTTACGGTCTTTGTTGGTGTGAACCACATAGGACTGAGTGAAGCCACTCTGGTATGACATGAATTTATTGATAGGTCTGAAAATGATACATTAGGTCTAAAGCTGCATTAGACTCTGACTTTTTAAAGAGCAAGTCATGTTTTTCATTTTGCTCTGTATGTTTTATGTTTAAATTTTAAGTGCACATGTGTGTTTTTGGTTTTGTTATGCAGGGAAAAAACTTCATATTATTTCTGAAACATTTGTACAGTGACAGCTATTTGTTAAAAAATGTGCCTGTGTGACAATTGGGACCAAGCTTTGACTCAGAAAAAAAAAATTACTTTATGGAAAGAAGATCAGTTCTTCCAAATCCGAGGCCATGGTCTTGAGCCGGAAAAGGGTAGAGTGCCTTCTCAACAAAACAAGCGTAAGAAGCACAATAAAATCATGACATAAAAGCCGAGGTGAATAAAAGTGTTTTTAGTTGCTTTTTAAAAACCTCCACAGAGTCAGCAAAACGAAGCTACAAGGCAAACTGTTCCACAACCTTGGTGCCACTGACTGAAAGGCCCTGTCCCCTTTAGGGGGTGAGTGAGCTGGAACCATGTGTTCTCGCTTGGGCCCTGAGATCATCCGATCAGGTGCTTTTGGCTGTTCCTAAAACATGACTGAAGCTCTGAGGAGATCGGGCGTTTTCAATCTTTGCCCCCAAACTTTGGAACAACCTGCCCCCCAACATTAGGAGGCCACCTCCCTTCCTGTGTGTTTCACACTGTGTGAGCTGATTATGTATATATTATCCAGTGTTTTCATTTCTAATACTCCATCCATCCATCCATCCATTTTCTTCCGCGGGTCGGGTCGCGGGGGTAGCAGCCTAAGTAGGGAGGCCCAGACTTCCCTCTCACCAGCCACTTGGAACGGCTCCTCTGGGGGAATCCCAAGGCGTTCCCAGGCCAGCCGAGAAACATAGTCCCTCCAGCGTGTCCTGGGTCTTCCTCTGGGTCTCCTCTCGGTGGGACATGCCCGGAACACCTCACCAGGGAGGCGTCCAGGAGGCATCCTAACCAGATGCCCGAGCCACCTCAACTGGCTCCTCTCGATGTGGAGAAGCAGCGGCTCTACTCCGAGTCCCTCCCGGATGACTGAGCTTCTCACCCTATCTCTAAGGGAGAGTCCAGACACCCTGCGGAGAAAACTCATTTCAGCCGCTTGTATCCGAGATCTCGTTCTTTCGGTCACAACCCAAAGCTCATGACCATAGATGAGGGTGGGAACGTAGATCGATCGGTAAACTGAGAGCTTTGCCTTTCGACTCAGCTCTCTCTTCACCACGACAGACCGGTACAGCGCCCGCTTCACTGCAGATGCTGCACCTATCCGCCTATCGATCTCACGCTCCAGTTTTCTCTCATTCGTAAACAAGACCCCGAGATACTTAAACTCCTCCACTTGGGGCAGGACCTCCTCTGCGACCCGGAGAGGGCATGCTACCCTTTTCCGGCTCAAGACCATGGCCTCGGATTTGGAGGAACTGATCCTCATCCCGGCCGTATCACACTCGGCTGCAAACCGCTCCAGCGAAAGCTGTAGATCATGACCTGATGAAGCCAATAGGACCACATCATCTGCAAAAAGCAGAGAAGCGATTCTAAGGTCACCAAAACGGATCCTCTCAACACCTTGGCTGCGCCTAGAAATTCTGTCCATAAAAGTTATGAACAGAATCGGTGACAAAGGGCAACCTTAGCAGAGTCCAACTCTCACTGGAAACAAGCCTGACTTACTGTCGGCAATGTGGACCAAGCTCTGACACCGGTCGTACAGGGACCTAACAGCCCATATAAATGGGTCTGGTACCCCATACTCCCGGAGTACCCCCTACAGAACCTCCCGAGGGACGCGGTCAAATTCCTTCTCCAAGTCCATAAATCATATGTAAACTGGTTGGGCAAACTTCCACGTACTCTCCAGGACCCTGCTGAGGGTGTAGAGCTGGTCCAGTGTTTCACGACCAGCCCGAAAACCATACTGCTCCTCCTGAATCCGAGGTTTGACTATCCGACGGACCCTCCACTCCAGAACACCTGATCAGACCTTACCAGGGAGGCTTAAGATTGTGATCCCCTATAGTACGAACACACCCTACGGTCCCCCTTTTTAAATAGGGGAACCACCACCCCAGTCTGCCAATCCAAGGGAACTACCCCCGATGTCCATGCGATATTGCAGAGTCGTGTAAGCCAACACAACCCCATAACATCCAGAGCCCTAAGGAACTCAGGGCAAATCTCATCCACTCCCGGAGCCTTGCCACCGCGGAGCTTTTTAACCACCTCGGTGACCTCAGCACCAGAGATTGGAGAGCCTGACCCAAAGTCCCCAGGTTCCGCTTCATCAGTGGAAGACGTGCCAGTAGGATTGAGGAGGTCTTTGAAGTATTCCGCCCACCGACTCACAACATCCCGAGTTGAGGTCAACAGCACGCCATCCCCACCATAAATGGTGTTGGTCGCGTACCGCTCCCCCCCCCCTGAGACGCCGGATGGTGGACCCGAATCGCCTCAAAGCCGTATGGAAGTCATTCTCCATGGCCTCTCCGAAATCCTCCCACGCCCAAGTTTTTGTCTCAGCAACCACCCGAGTAGCATGCCGCTTGGACTGTCGGTACCTATCTGCTGCTTCCGGGGTCCCACAGGCCAAAAAGGCCCAATAGGACTCATTCTTCAGCTTGACAGCATCCCTCACCGCCGGTGTCCACCACCGGGTTCGAGGGTTGCCACCACGACAGGCACCAACAACCTTGCGGCCACAACTCTGATAAGCTACCTCGACAATAGAGGCGCGGAACATGGCCCACTCGGACTCAATGTGCCCCGCCTCCCTCGAAACGTGTTCAAAGCTCTCCCGGAGGTGGGAGTTAAAGCTCCGTCTTACGGGAGACTCTGCCAGACGTTCCCAGCAGACCCTCACAACACGTTTGGGTCTGCCAGGTCTGACCGGCATCCTCCCCCACCATCGGAGCCAACTCACCACCAGGTAGTGGTCAGTGGACAGCTCCGCCCCTCTCTTCACCCGAGTGTCCAGGACATGCGGCCGCAGATCAGATGAGACGACAACAAAGTCGATCATTGAACTGCGACCTAGGGTGTCCTGGTGCCAAGAGCACATATGTACACCCTTATGCCTGAACATGGTGTTCGTTATGGACAATCCATGACGAGCACAGAAGTCCAATAACAGAACACCACTTGGGTTCAGATCAGGGGGGCCGTTCCTCCCAACCACACCCTTCCAGGTCTCACTGTCATTGCCCACGTGAGCGTTGAAGTCCTCCAGTAGAACAAGGGAGTCCCCAGGAGATGCATTCTCCAATACCCCCACCAAGGACTCCAAAAAGAGAGATAAGAGATAAGAGATTTATTTATTAACATTGCACCAGTTAATTAATACA
>JBBPBX010099127.1:0-12578 GCA_038048925.1 Garcialebias charrua | reverse complement strand
CACTTATTTCAAGTTCAATGACAGTTTTTACAGACAGAAGCACGGCTGTGCCATGGGATCTCCAGTGTCACCCATTGTTGCAAACCTCTACATGGAGGAAGTGGAACAGAGAGCCCTAAACTCCTATGAGGGGACAACTCCAAGCCATTGGTTCAGATACGTGGATGATACCTGTGTCAAAATCCAAGCCAGGGAGGTGGAAGCGTTCACCAGACACATTAACTCTGTTGATAACAACATCAAGTTCACCAGAGAGGATGCTAACGACAATAAGCTGCCTTTTTTGGACTGTTTGGTGCATATGGAGGGAGATGACAGTCTCAACATTGAAGTTTACAGAAAACCAACCCACACAGACCAATATCTCCTGTTTGACTCTCACCATCCACTGGAGCACAAACTTTCTGTCATCAGAACTTTACAGCATCGGGCAGAACACATCCCCACAAGGACAGAAGGGAAGGAAAAGGAACAGAAACACATCAACAAATCTCTGCAAACATGTGGATATCCCAACTGGGCTTTTGTCAAGTCAGCAAGGAAATCTGCTAAACACAATAATGAACAGAAAAAGGCTAACAGACGAAAAAACATTGTCATTCCTTATGTTGCTGGAGTCTCAGAGAATTTCAGAAGGATTTTCAACAAACACAACATCCCAGTACATTTCAAACCCAGCAGGACTCTCAGACAGAGGCTGGTCCACCCTAAGGACAAAACCCCCACACACAGAGTGGTGTGGTTTACGCAGTCCAGTGCAGCGAGGACTGCCCAGACCGCTACATTGGAGAAACTAAGTAGCCCATCCACAAAAGAATGTCCCAACACAGGAGAGCAACCTCCTCTGGACAAAACTCAGCTGTTCACCTCCACCTCACGGACAAGGGTCACTCTTTTGATGACCAGAATGTGCAAATTTTGGACCGAGAGCACAGATGGTTTGAGAGGGGTGTGAAGGAAGCTGTTTATGTTAAGAGAGAAAAACCTTCTCTTAACAGAGGAGGAGGTCTGAGATTTCAACTTTCCAAGACTTATAACTCAGTTTTGGGGTTGATTCCCAGACGTTTTATACCGGATGGGAGCAGAGGTGTCTTGTCTGTGAATTAGACTAACAAAGTTTTTTGAGAAACCTCTGTTGTTGGTTTGTGAGGTGTTTTTTGTCAATCTACATATTGTGTGTCTTCTGTCAGAGACCTCAAGGGAACCCCCTACTGTTAAGGTGTGATCTGTCAATTTACATGTACTGTATGTGTTACCTCAGATTGTAATTTACATATGATGGTGCGTGATTCTTAAGACTGTTATAACTCCACACACTCACAGTTTGTTTCAGTGAATTGAAAAAGCCCTCTGGATAGAGGTCGAAACGTCTTCTGCAACAAATAAAGTCCAGTTGATCCTGGTCTAATGCATGAGGTATCCCCTTTGCCAGGTGACCTTCAGAGTTTTGACTGTAAGCTCTGGCAACTTCCTGATAACACAACTGTTTCAGTTGTGGTGCCACCACTTACAGTATACCTTCTGGTGCCATATCCCATCAAACAAAACAATTTACATACCATCAATGCATACTGCACATGGACCTAATTACATCTTAATCATATACCATTATTTCTAAGTTTGAACCTTGTATTTTCTGTGCTTCTGCCTTTAATATTTTCAGGTCTGACTATTGTTTACCATTTTTCTGACAGGTAAACCCTTTATCAACACCAAGCCCATTAATTATGCCACCTCAAATGTTATCTCAGCTCTACTGTTTGGGAGAAGGTTTGATTACAAAGACCCGGCTTTTCAAGCTATGGTGCGAAGAGAAAATGAGATCATCCGTCTGACGGGATCAGCTTCTGTCTGGGTATGAGAAATTGATCCATTATCTTTTCCTCTTCTTTTTCGGGTCACTGGTGCTCATATCCAGCAGTCACTGTGTGAGAGGCGGGGTAAACCCTGGACTGGTCTCCTGTCCATCACAGGGACACGTGAGGACAAAAAGATAACCATTCACTCTCTCACTCTAGTCTAGGGACAATTTATTTAGAGTTACCAATCAGCCTAACATGCATGTTTTTGGTCTGTGGGAGGAAATCGGAGTACCCGGAGAGAACCCACGCATGCACGGAAAGAACTTTAAAACTCCACCCAGAAAGATTAGTCTGGGATTCAAGTATGATAATTATTTCAAGATAAAAATAAATAAATTTATTTAATAAAAAATTACTAGAGGGTTTGTATAAAAGACAGTTGCTGCAGTTTTGCAAACATTTGTTTTAGGGGTGTTGGTAGGTTTTTGTTTTTTTCAGGTATGTCAACTTCATTTCATGCTGAACGTCTTCTAGATGTACAACTTTTTTCCTTGGTTGGGCCCTCTCCTTAAAAACTGGAGGGATTTGATCAAAAATGTGGAAGACAACAAGGCAGAGGCAAAGAAGATAATAGCAGAACTAAAGGAATCTCTGGACCCTGAGGTGTGCAGATGTTACGTTGATGCATTTCTGATCCATAAGAAACATCTGGAGGTGAGTATTCAAATTCCAGTCTGGCCCATGTTTGTAAAATTTGATTATAATTTCTCCCTTTATTTGGTTTTATTAGGACTCAGGAATGAAGAACTTGTATTACCATGATGATAACCTGGTGTACAGTGTGACAAACCTACTTGAAGCTGGAAATGACACCACAGCAAATACACTGAAATGGGGTCTCCTTTACATGGCCAAGAATCCTCATATTCAAGGTACAAAAATCAGTTTACCGTATTTTCCAGAATATAGGTCGCACCGGAATATAGGACGCATTGTCCAATTATTGCCAAAAATTGGAAAAATCCATATATAGGTCGCACTTGAATATAGGTTGCACCTACGTCAAAATGTGGACCGTGTTTAGCTCTGCTGCAAATGTCTGCCACAGGAGCGCACAGCAAGGCTTTTAAGAAGATTAACACTTAAAAACAATTATTTGTTTGATAAAAATTATAGCAAATATGTGTCTGAGCTGAACTTTTCTTTAATAAATGAACGTAATTGTGAAATGAGCTGGATTTAAAAATTTGTTTCGCTACGTCTGATGAAACAAAACGTGCACGCGCAGCACCAGACATGCAGTAGCAGCGAACAGACCTGCATGTACCGGTATTTTAATTTTAGCAGGATAAACACCTAAAAATATATATATTTGTTAGCTGACATTATTGTAAGAGTGTGTCTCAGTTTAATTTTTGTTAATAAATGATTACAAATCAGCTTATTTTATATTTAATAGGTTGCACCTGAATATAGGTCGCAGGGCATGCAAAAATGATAAAAAGCCGCAACCTATCTTCTGGAAAATACGGTATGTATTTTACATACCGTACTGGTACACTCATTAGATTTCATTTTAATGTGCATTCAGATCATGTTCAGGAGGAGCTGAGCACCGTGGTTGGAAGCCGACAGGTTCAAATAGAGGACAGGAAGAACTTGCCGTACACTGATGCTGTTGTCCACGAGATACAGAGACTTTCAAACATCTTCCCCATCAGCCTTCCTCATGCAACAAGTACAGATGTCACATTTCAGGGCTACTTCATCAGAAAGGTAAGCTGCTCATACTGATCTGAGCATGTTTTGTCACCATTGCTTCAGAAATGAAGTTAGCCTACAATTTTATCTCTTACCTCCAGGGAACAACAGTTATTCCACTTCTCACTTCCGTCCTGCATGATGAGAGTGAATGGGAGAGCCCTCACACCTTCAACCCTTCTCATTTCCTGGATAAGGAGGGAAAATTCATCAGGAGAGATGCACTCTTGTCTTTTTCAGCAGGTATTTTGCAGAATTCTTGTATTTTAATTATAGAGCTTTAGCAAACTCTAGATAGGAGCTTGTTTACTTCCGCTTCTCGGCAAGGCTGGTCGCATCTCCTTTTGCTCCTAAACCTCCCTGGTTTCCCCCCCCCCTGCTTCTGCATTTGTCTCGTCTGTTACTCTTCAGCGCTCGCTCGAACCAATTTGGGATGGATTTATGTGCGTGGACTGTTTTCTGGGCTATTTCATCTATCGATACTATCGATAACAAAAATTTCCGCGAAGCGCACTGGCCAGGGAGAGCCAGGGCGCCCTACCGACACGCATGCGGTGAGCTACATTATGGACTCGATGAGCAGGCTAATGTAACTGTCCGCTCTCTCTGTCGGGGACGTGGAATCTCTGTGGTTTATTGGGATACTGGTGGCTGTCTGCCACTGAAGGGCTGAGGAGGACCGCAGCGATCGGCGTGCTTGCGAGACTTCCGCTCAGCGAAAATGCTTTGATCCAGGCTATGAATGACCTTCCCAGCTGTTGTACGGGCTGGACCACACGGTGGGAGAAGCGGTGGCTGCCGCAGACCTGCGGTGTGTGGGACTCGTTTACAGCCGTCCGGATTAAAACAGGGCACATACGGAAGGATCTTTTTAGCTTGGAACCTCTTTCGATTCGGCGATTTGGACCCAGAAACAGCACCTGGACTTAAAGACTGCAGTAAAAAGAACACTGTGGCCTGACTGAAAAATAAAGCAACTATTCTAATCTGGCCTCTGGCCTTGGACTGAAGGCTGTCTACAAATCTTCTCCTGAGCTGGGAGCTGAAGGGACCCGCTGCCCTCCCCTCCCCCCCAGAGGTCTCTGTGTTGTGTTCGTTCTCGGTTGGAGCCGAGCTGTGAGACCTGCGAACTGTTCTTATCTGGAGCTGATACACACAGACTGTTCCTCCCTGCCTGCCGTCATAAATCTGCAACAATGTCTTGTCTGGTTGTGCTTATCGCTGATAGAGTTTTTGGGACTTTATCATAGAGTGTCTTAAGGCAATCTTTGATAGATTCTTTTTTTGAATATCACAAATGATACCTATTGTGTTTTTCCTTTTTCCATATCTGTTTGACCTTCATCCGGAGACGGATGAGCGCGGCCGCGCAGAAGAACATGTAATGTGTTTGGAAATGCTGCAGCTTGCATACTCTTCCCTCTTCCGGACGACTGTGCTACATAATCACGTTGTATTTCGGTGCAATGTTAATAAATAAATCTCTTATCTCTTATCTCTCTCTTTAATACAACAAATCTTCTTGCAGGTCGCAGAGCCTGTCTTGGGGAGAGTCTGGCCAAAATGGAAGTTTTTCTTTTCTTCACCTCTCTTCTTCAGCGCTTCCATTTCACTCCCACACCTGGAGTCTCAGAAGATGAGCTGGATCTAACACCAGTTGTCGGCTTCAGCCTCTGTCCTCGACCTCAGAAGTTGTGTGCCGTCCAATGCAAGTGAAGCAAAAGACAAAATCTCCATCTGTTTTATTTGCAACTGTAAGAGGAGCTTCTGTTTGAGCCACACAAATGACACTTTTTAATTAGACGTGTAGGTTGGGGTTAGTTAGAATCAAATGTACAATTTTTAAAGGAGTGTTTAGCAGAGAATGATTTTAATATACCCATGCATGAAATATGTTTTAATTACAGTACTATCCGGTAGTTAAATTAATATTCGGAGTAGTTTTCGATTTTAAACAGCAGCTTTGATTGTTTTCAAGATTTTTAAAAATGATTTTTATAATATAAACAAAGAGGAAACTTTGATTACTAACCAGTTGGATTATTGATCTGCTTACAGTATAACTTTGGAGTCGATTTTTGTGATCTTCATAATAAAATGGTGTTTTATGATATTCTAAATCAAATGCAGGCTCGCTGAAAGATCGGCGCGGTGTTTAGAAAAAACAAACACCGACTCTCTATTAAAATAATAATAATAATAATAATAAACTTTATTTGTATAGCACCTTCCTACAATGCCTTGCATTAAAACTTATGTCATTTAAAGGGGACCACAGATGCAAAATTCACTTTTTAATGTTTTTTTTACTCAACTTTGGGTATTTACTTCATAAAAAAACAGTCCTTGTGCCAAAAAAATGCACCCAGTGGTTTATTTACTCTAAGTAGATTTATTTATTTTTGATAAATACACCAGGATTCACACTTCCTGCAGTTATTGACGTCACAGGCCGTAGCCAATCACCTCAAACCTGAGTCCAGCCCCTCACCTAGCAACCCCTGGTTAGGCTCAACCCACTTCTGTATTAAACACATGACTGTTGTTTTTCATGATTTCATCTCATCTTTTGTTTATATGTTCTTAATTTCATGTGTACAGCACTTTGTTGCAGCTGTGTTTTTTTAATGGCTTTATAAATAAAGTATAATTGTTATTTTTATATTTTAGTTCAATTTTTAGTGTATTTGCGATCGCTCCCAACGCGCAGCCGTCAAAAATTAAACGAGCGGACCCCCGGCGTAGGGACCAGCGGCAACGGGACCCTCTTCTGGCGGATGGAGCGGAGCTTCAATTGTACAGCCTCGCTGCTGCCCTCGCAGCAGCCTCGCAGCAGCGAGGACCTTCTCCTTACTGATTAATTTACGGGAGACACTTGGTGAACTTTGTTGTCTTGACTGGAACAGCGATAACTCCCAAAATCTCCGCGTGCAACGAGCGAAGCTGGCGAACACCGGAAGAGGAACAAGCTAACATTAGCTTCGGATTCGGGTGGTCTGTGAGGTGCGGACGTGGGGAATGAGCTGCTGCTGAAAAACTCTATACTTGTGCGTGAGTATTATGATAAAGCTTTGGTAAGTCCATATTTATTTAAATAAACTATATAACTAAATGTAAGATCATTTAAAAAGGTATTAAAAATTTGATAACCGATCTTTTCTCCCCCCATTATTTCCACAAACTGGACGTGGAAACGTCGGAGAGCCTTGAGTTGTTTATCGACGATTATTTTGAAAGGTTTGTCATGAGCGACCCTAATGTAACATCCGGTGCGGGTAGCGATTCGGCTAACACGAGCGGTAGCGGTGGCGAGTCGAAGCCGAATGCTAAACGGTACCGAGAGGGAAGCTCAGATAGCGTTTCGGAACCTTCGGTGGATAATTCAGGCTTCGTGACGATTCTGGAGTCAATTGATAAAAAGTTGTCTAGCTTGGACGCCCGGCTGGCGTTAGTTGAGGAGCTACAGAAGGAAGTAATGGGGTTGAGACAATCACTGGAGTTCACCCAGGAACAGGTAGCATCTCTAGCTAATGAAAACATTGAGCTAAAGGTAACAGTTGGACAGCTTAAAGATCAGATGTTGCAACTTTCCGGGGATAATAAAAAATTTAAAGAGTCAGTATTAGATATCCAAGCCAGAAGTATGCGGGATAATGTTATTTTCTCTGGGATTCCGGAGGGGGCGGAGGAAAATCCGGAGGCCTTGGTTCGGGACTTCTTTCAAAAACAGCTAAAGTTGCCGAGTGAAACCATTAAAGCAATTACTTTTCATCGAGTTCACCGCCTCGGGGCTAAACGGCCTGGGAACACTAGACCGCGCCCGATAATAGCTAAATTCGAACATTATAAACAAAAGGAACAGGTTAAAAGCCGGGGTAGGGAACTACGTGGGACAAATTTTAGCATGAACGATCAATATCCTGCAGAAATCCTGAGCAGAAGGAAAGTTCTATTCCCGATAAGAAAGAAAAATATAAGCGAAGGAATAAGAGCTAACATCTCTGTGGATAAACTCTATATAAACGGTCAGCTGTTTAGAGATCCAGAAGCTACTCCTTGGCTTTATTAGCCATATGATCAAGGTAAGAACTATATCGGTTGCTAATATTGATTAATATTATTAAATATAGTATTTTTTAATATTACTTACCAGATATATTTAATTTTTTTTCAGCACAGCTCGGTGGTGGGACACACTCAGATAGTGGTGATACACAAGGTGGGATGACACTTGATGTGGTAAGAGGGTGTTTTTGTTTTTTCTTATCTGAATTATGTTTCCATGTATATCATTTCTCTTTGTTTTCTTGTCTATATTTTTCTAACTCAACAATTATCAGCGCACAAGCACAAGGGTTCACACACGTCTTTGTATATCCATACAATTACTTTATGAATGAAAACTTCCCTGATTCATTTTCAAAAGAAACCGCAATTACTTTATTTAAAAATCATATATAGTTATTCATTAAGGAATATGTTTTTGTCTGGATCTATTGTTATCTTTTATATTTGTGATAGTGGGTGTGGTATAGATTTATTATCATTAGCACAAGTATGGGTTCTTTAGGGTTTGTCACATGGAACATTAATGGAGCCGGTAGCCAACATAAAAAATATAGGATTTTTAATCAGATTAAAAGATTAAAGGCAGATGTTGTATTACTCCAAGAAATTCATAAATTGGCCTCAACTGTAGATGAGCTAAAATCTTCAGAGTTTCCTAATGTATTCTCAGCCTGTTATAATTCTAGACAAAGAGGGGTAGCAATTTTAATACATAAAAATGTTAACTTCACAGTATTAGATCAGGTTATAGACCCACACGGTAGATATATAATATTAAAGTTATCAATATTTAGACAAAATTATTGTATAGTTAGCATATATGGGCCAAATGTAGACGACGCTTCTTTTTTTCATGACTTTTTTTCCACTCTATCAAAGCACATGGATTCCTCACTGGTAATGGGAGGTGATCTCAACTTTGGTTTCAATGACAAAATAGACAGACTGAATACAGTGGGAACTCAACGCAGTTGGCAATCTATAAATATAGTTAAACAGTATATGAATGATTATGGACTCTGCGATGCATGGCGTTCTTTTCACCCTGATAGCAAAGAATATTCTTTCTTTTCACATGTGCATCACTCATATTCTCGTATAGATTATTTCATAGTAAGCAATTCATTGCTGACCAACATTTCAGACACTAAGATCCACACCATTGCTGTCAGCGATCATGCACCAGTTACTCTATATTTAGATTATAAAAAAGAAACTAGAAAAAATATAAATTGGAGATTCAATACATCACTGCTTCAAGAAGAAGAATTTTTGCAATATTTTAAAATAGAATGGGCATCATATTTAGAGTTGAATGATTTGCCAGGAACATCAGCATGTACACTTTGGGAGGCTGGGAAAACAGTTATGAGAGGTAAAATAATATCCTATTCAACAAATAAAAAGAAAAAAGAAAATAAACGTATTGAGGAATTAGAGAAATCCATTAAACTATTAGAAGGTCTACAAGAAGAGGAAACACAGCAAAAACTACGCAAAGTAAAATTAGAACTAAATGAAATTATTGATAAGAAAAATAAATTCTTGATACAAAGACTTAGATTAGATAATTTTGAATACGGTAATAAATCAGGGAGCTTTTTAGCTAATCAACTTAAATTAAACAAAGAAAAAACATATATATATGGTATTAAAGATAAAGATGGAAATATAATTCATGATGAGGGAAAAGTAAACAATGTTTTTAAAGATTTCTATAAAACTCTATACACTCCACAAATAAATCCATCTAATGAGGATATTAATGAATTCTTAGAGAAAGTAACACTCCCAAAACTAGATATTAGTCAATCATCAAAACTAGACTCACCATTAACTTCAGATGAGCTCCATGAAGCAATTAAAAGCATGCCTAATAAGAAATCGCCAGGTCCTGATGGATATCCAGTAGAATACTATAAAAAGTTCTGGGATATACTGGAACCAATATTTTATAGAGTGCTACTTGAGTCAGAAGAAAATGGCAGGCTACCAACACATATGAATTCAGCCAACATTAGTCTCTTATTAAAGCCAGGCAAAGACCCAGTATTACCTACGAGTTATCGTCCAATCTCTCTCATTAATGTTGATGTTAAAATAATTTGTAAAGTCTTATCTAAAAGACTAGAGAAGATAACTCCTGTTATTATACATCCAGACCAAACCGGATTCATAAAAGGAAGACACTCAGACACAAATACACGAAGATTATATAATGTAATAGAGTATTCGTATTTTAAAAATATTGAAACAGCTATTTTTTCTTTAGATGCTGAAAAAGCATTCGATAGAGTAAATTGGAATTTCTTATTTGCTACCTTAAATAAATTTGGATTTGGGGATTACTTCATTAACTGGTTAAAAATATTATATAGTTCACCAACAGCGTGTGTCAGGACAAATAATCAATTATCTTCAAGCTTCTGTTTACAGAGGGGCACCAGGCAAGGTTGTCCACTTTCACCAGCATTATTTGCTATTTTTATTGAACCGTTAGCAGCAGCAATAAGGCAAAGTGTTGATATTAAAGGCATAAAGGGTAGAAACATAGAACATAAAATGAGTCTTTATGCTGACGATGTTTTGCTTTTTCTTGAGAACTCAGGAAACTCAATATCCAATGTTATCAAGTTAATAAACTCATTTTCAAAAGTTTCTGATTATTCTATAAACTGGACAAAATCTACAGTGCTTCCGATAAATTGTGTGTTTAATAATTCTCTTAATGAAAGACTACAATCAGGTAATATTAAATATTTAGGTGTTAATATCTCTCCTAAATTGGAGGATTTAATAAAATTAAATCATATCCCATTATTAAAGAAAATTGAAGACGATCTTACTAGATGGAGATCTCTACCCATATCACTTATGGGAAGAGTTGCCTCAGTAAAAATGATGGTGCTGCCGAGAATAAATTATTTATTCTCAATGATTCCAAATAAACCTTCAAATGAATGGTTTAAGTCCCTGGACTCTTCTATATCTAAATTCCTTTGGAACAATAAAACTCCGCGTATTAGTTTAAAAACATTACAAAAATCTAAAGATACCGGAGGATTAGAACTTCCAAACTTTTATTACTACTATTTAGCAAACAGATTACAATATATATCAAAGTGGTTAAAACCGAATGCACTAGATGAAACTTGGATAGATATAGAACAAACTTTATGTAATAATATTAGGATTTCAGATCTACCATTTATCAGTACAGATTTAAAAAGACATGTCTGCTTTAAGAGCATCAATATTAGCTCATCTCTGACAGCATGGTGGGAGTATCTGAAAATGACAAAGTCTTCACTACTCCCATGTAGACATACACCTCTCTGGAACAATCCTGACATTCAACAAGAAAATAATATGTTAAATTTCCCAGGTTGGAGAATGAAAGGTATTGAATGTCTGGAACACATATTTGAGGGTATAGACTTTATTCCATTTAATAAATTAATAATACAATATGACATTGATAATAAATATTTCCTACAATACCAACAAATTAAGTCAATTGTAAAAAAGAAATTTAAGCTTAATAAAACATTGTTGGAAACCCCAACATGTGTGTTAGAGTTTATTAATTTTCAACCACCGAAATTATTATCTAAAATATACAAAAAATTGTCTAGGATCGATGACTCGATAGCACTACCTGTTGAAAAATGGGAGTCAGATTTATCAATCAACTTTGAACAAAAAATTTGGTCTCAAGTATGTTCAAATACTTTTAAATTGACTAGACTCTCCAATTTACAATTAATACAATATAAGGTTCTCTATAGAGTACATTATACAGGGGAGCGAATGTTTAAGATGGGCTTTATACCATCTAACAAGTGCTCACAGTGCATAAGTAATACACCTGATGATTATATTCACGCGCTCTGGTTCTGTCCATCCGTTCAGAGGTTCTGGGTACAGGTATGTGAAGACTTGTCTAAATGTTTGAAAATTAATATCCCACTCTCTCCATCTGTTTGCTTATTGGGTATCTTTGAAGATGTTATACTAGAAAAAAATACATCCTATATGCTTTTCACTGCCTTATGCATCGCAAAGAAAACCATACTCGTAAATTGGAAAAATAAAAATAATCTTAGCGTTAATCAGTATAAAAATCTTCTGTTAGATCATATTAGTCTTGAAACAGCATCTGCCGACACATTGGATCAACCTATTTGGCATTCTTTGATCGGCTCCGTTACGTAGTGAGGGTGGGGGGTCTGGGATGTGGCCTTGTGGGGCATTGGGACTGGAGGGGGGGGAGGTTGGGGTTTGGGGCGCCGGGGGGTTAGGGCTGCTTGGGCGGGGAGGACCTCGTCTTCGACCTGGGGAGGACCGGGGGGGGTTCTGGGGGACATCTACTGGGGGCGGCATGCGGGCCCTCGGGTGGTCGGTGGCGGCGGTCATGGGTCGCCGGTCGGTGACCCGGCTGTGCTGGGGTGGTTTCGGGGTGGGTGCCGGGGGCTTGGGACTCTGGGGGCGCGTCGTCCCCGGGCTTGGGCCTGGTGGGGGTCGGGGGTCTTGGGCTCTGGCGGGCGGGTCGCCGGGCTATGGGCTGGCTGGCGCTCTGGTGCCCAGCTCTGGCCGGGGGCTCTCGGCTCGCTGGTGGGTTGGGGTTCATATGCTGGGGGGTGGGTGTCTGGGGGCGTGACTGGTGGCCAATGGGAGGGGGCGGGCAAACCCAGCCTGGGTGTCTAATGTGTTATGTGTTCTGAAAGTTGTTAATATGAAGGGTGGGTATAGTATTTCTTCTGGGGTGGGGATTAGGTGGATGTCCTGGATGATGGTCTTGGACTATACTTGGCCGGTGTGCGGGCCCCGGTTGGGGCCTGTTCTTGGTGCTTCCTGGCTCTGTCGACGGTTGGGCGGGCGCTCTTGGCCGTGTCGTCCATGTGGGATTTTGTGTCCTCTTGGACGGCGGGCTGACTGCGGTTCGCA
>JBBPBX010099126.1:0-12579 GCA_038048925.1 Garcialebias charrua | reverse complement strand
TATGTATATATGTATATATATATATATATATATATATATATATGTGTATATATATGTGTATATGTATATATGTATATATGTGTATATATATGTGTATATGTATATATGTATATATATGTGCATTTATCCAACATGGCGGCGCGTGCAAACGTTGCGGCTTCTCTCTCTCCCAGCAACACGGTGCTTTCGTCTGTCTTGTCCTGCACGCCGCAATTTGCCGGCACGTCTTTGTCTTGTCTACGTGTTCAAGAACGCAAGTATAGCCGTGAATTCCTGCTTGATGTCGGAAAAACCGCTCATTTGGGAATAAACAGCGAACTTCAGGAGAAGCTACATGAGCTCGAGGTGGAGTTACATCAGCTTCGTGACTGCGAGCTGCTCTGGAAGCCAGCCCCGACCTTCCCTCCATCGCGCCCGCCGTGGAAGTACCACAAGCGGCGTGACGCTTCACCGCGCCCGCCATGGAAACGCCACAAGCGGCGTGACAGGAAACAGAAGCGGGGCAAACGTGGAGGTATCAGAGCTAGGCTAGCAGCTAGCCCACACAGGCCGGCGATCCCATCCATGGTTCTGGCTAACGTGCGCTCCTTGGACAACAAATTGGATTATATACGCCTGCTGCGAACGACACAAAAGACTGTGAGAGACTGTTGTGTGTTTGTATTCACGGAAACGTGGCTCAACAACAACGTTCTGGACCATGCTATTCAGCTGGAGCAGCTAACATGCTACAGAGCGGACCGAACCCCCGAGGGAGGTAAGACAAGGGGAGGGGGGCTCTGTGTTTACATCAACAACGCATGGTGTCGTGATGCTGCTGTGGTCTACAAACACTGCTCACCTTTAGTGGAGTTCATGACTATTAAATGCAGACCGTTCTTTTTACCGAGGGAGTTTACAGCTGTTTTGATTGTTGCTGTATATATCCCCCCAACAGTGCTTTAAGTGGAAAAAAATAAGTGCCGGTACCCTCCCTAATGTCATAATAATATGCATACCTGCAAACTCAGAAGGGATGAAAAAGGTGACAAACGTTGTGCCAACCCCCAAAAGATTATGTAATTTTTTAACATGCTTCAGGTAAAAGTCATTTACTAACCTGATTTAATGAGAACATAAATAGGAAATATTGTGTGAACCAAAAAATCAACAACCAACAACAGCAGCAAGTCAAATACAGCAGAACATTTTGCTAACAATGCGCTGCTCCGAGTCAACAGATGCATTTAAAAACTTAAGACTTATCTCTTCAGACAGGCTTTTGGTTAATTTTGTACATTGATTTTAGAGCTTGTTATGTTTTACCTTTTTGTATAGTACTTCTGTGATTTTATTATTTTATTTTTCCTTTTGTAAAGCACTATGTGACTCTCATGTCTGTGAAATGTGCTATAGGCTATAAATAAAACTTACTTACTAACAGTAAAAACTCATTTCTTAAATATACTGGTGAAGATGTTTTGCCAGAAATTTTGAATAAAGTAGATGCCATTTCCTGCATTCTGGTGTATTTTAACAAGTTGTTAAACATCTATGTTTACCTACATGTAAACATGATTCACTAATTATTTTAGAGACATCTAACAAAATAAAGTCAGGTCCTGTGGACAGATTAAAAACTTGTTTAAATTATTATTGATCATGCATCACGATATTTTAGAGACACCTCATTCAACTAGACATCATCCTGTTTTTAAACTCACTCCTGTGGCTAATATAATGAAATTAATGTGACAATTTATCACAGTGGCTTTTATTTTGTTAATTTTTATTTAGTTTGATTTGTAACACAACATGCCATTTTACTAAACAATGGTTACACTCCACTGCATGTATAAAAATATTAACTTTACCCACACGTTGGAGGAATTACTTCCGCTTCCCTCGCGCTCTGTCCCGCTGCAGTTTGTTTTTATTTTTTACAGATTTCGCTGTCGTCTCCTCCCCCTGTCTATCCTGAGGTTGTGATTGGCCAAAATGACGCGCTCCACCAAAGATGTTTTATTGTCGTGAAGATGCATCACTCTTTCTTGAAATCCAGTCAGGGGGAAATGATGCATTCTAATCTGCCACAGGTCTTTCAAG
Source organism: Garcialebias charrua (assembly GCA_038048925.1). Lineage (NCBI taxonomy): Eukaryota > Metazoa > Chordata > Actinopteri > Cyprinodontiformes > Rivulidae > Garcialebias > Garcialebias charrua. The sequence goes on along the minus strand of JBBPBX010099126.1, from coordinate 10,494 downwards.
TGGAGAAGACAAAAATAAGTTCCGGAACGCACCTTACTCTTAAAAAAAGTCCCGGTACTCTCAGGGTTAAATTTTAGAAGTGGCGGAACTGGGTACCGGTGAGTTCCGGCCCACTTAAAGCACTGCCCCCCAAGCTCCAACAGCAAAGATAGAGGTGAGGCACTAAATGAACTATATCTGCACATCAGTGAGCAACAAACAGCCCATCCTGATGCTTTTCTCATCACGGCTGGTGATTTCAACCATGCAGATTTAAAGAGTGTTCTTCCAAAAACATACAGAAACATAAACTTTGCAACAAGAGGAAACAACACCCTGGACCAGGTTTACACCACCATGAAAAATTCCTACAGAGCCATCCCCCTCCCCCACATTGGTGCTTCTGACCATATCTGTGTTATGCTAAAGCCAGCATACAGGCCACTGGTGAAAGTCACAAAACCAGTCCGCAAGCAGATACGAGTGTGGCCAGAGGGGTCTTCAGAGGCACTCCAGGACTGTTTTGACACCACAGATTGGAGTATGTTCAAAGAAGCTGCTACCACAAACAACACCACATGTCTCCAGGAGTACTCAGACACTGTATGTTCATACATCACCAAGTGCATTGATGATGTAACCAACCTTAAAACCATCACTGTTCGGGCTAACCAGAAGCCATGGCTGACAGCTGAGGTTTACAGACTCCTGAGAGCCAGGAATGCTGCCTTCAAAGCGGGAGATCAGGTGGGCCTGAGGGCAGCCAGAAACAACCTGGACCGGGGCATCAGAAAGGCAAAGAAGCAGTATTCTGGGAAAATAGCTCACCGTTTCAAGGACAGCAGGGATACACGCAGTCTGTGGCAGGGAATACAGACCATCACAAACTACAAACCACCCCCCCAGACCTGTGACAGCTCAGCCTCTGCGCTGAATGAACTGAATGAGTTCTTTGCTCGGTTCGAGGCAAGTAACAGCACACCAGCACATAAACTCCCCCCCTCTCCTGATGGCCAGGTGCTGACGCTGTCCTCAGACAGCGTAAGGCGATCATTCATCAAGATTAACGCCCGGAAGGCCTCTGGTCCTGACAACATACCTGGTCGTGTGCTGAAGGACTGTGCAGGGGAACTCGCAGCGGTCTTCACGGACATCTTTAACATCTCACTGAGCCAGGCCATCGTCCCCACCTGTTTCAAAGCCACCACCATCATCCCTGTCCCAAAGAAGGCAACGCCCGCATGCCTCAATGACTATCGCCCAGTAGCACTCACCCCCATCCTGATGAAGTGCTTTGAACGGCTAGTCATGAAAAGCATCACATCTGTCCTCCCTGACTCCCTGGATCCCTTCCAATTTGCATACCGACCTAATCGCTCAACCGACGATGCCATCTCCTCTGCCCTTCACACAGCTCTCACACATCTGGACACGAAGGACTCCTATGTTAGAATGTTGTTCATCGACTTCAGCTCGGCATTTAACACCATCATCCCCCAACAGCTCATCCTTAAACTGGACAGTCTGGGGCTGAACACCTCAATGTGTAACTGGCTGCTAGACTTCCTGACCGGGAGACCACAGACAGTGCGGGTCGGGAGTAACACATCTAGCACCATCACATTGAACACAGGGGCCCCACAAGGATGTGTGCTGAGCCCCCTTCTATTCACCCTGCTAACACACGACTGCACACCATCGTACAGCTCCAACCACTTCATCAAGTTTGCGGACGACACAACAGTGGTGGGTCTCATCAGCAACAACGATGAGACGGACTACAGGAACGAGGTGAGCCGCCTGGCCTTGTGGTGCGGACACAACAATCTCACTCTCAACGTGGAGAAGACAAAGGAGATTGTTGTGGACTTCAGGAAGAGGGATGCCCAACATGCCCCTCTGACCATCAACAGCACCGCAGTGGAGAGAGTAGACAGCACCAAGTTCCTGGGAGTGCACGTCTCAAAGGACCTGTCCTGGAGCAGGAACACTGCAGCACTGGCAAAGAAGGCTCACCAGCGTCTCTACTTTCTCCGCAAGCTGAAAAGGGCTGGAGCTTCAACCCCCATCATGAGCACCTTCTACAGAGGTGCCATAGAAAGTGTCCTGACCAGCTGCATCACTGTGTGGTTTGGTGCATGTACTGCATCCTGCCGCAAGAGCCTCCAGCGCATTGTGAGAGCAGCTGAGAAGATCGTGGGCACCTCCTTGCCCTCACTGCAGGACTTACACAGCAAACGCCTCACTCGGAAAGCCCACCGCATGGCAGGTGATCCCACACACCCACTACACAGCTGCTTCAGACTGCTGCCATCAGGGAGGAGACTGAGGAGTCTCCAGGCTCGAACCAGCAGACTGAGAGACAGCTCTGTTCATCAGGCAGTCAGAATGCTAAACACTCTGCCTGCTCTGCCTCCCCTCCCATTTGAACTGCCTTAACACTAAAACTTTCTCACATATTATCACTCAACACAAAGTTTTTAACACTGGACTCTGTGTCATCAAACGGGTTTTCACTAAACTCTCGGTCATGTGCTCATACAGTTTGCACTACTTCTCATACTTGCACTAATGTCTGTATTACATCACTGCCTATAATCATAATACTGTTTACATTCTCTGTTTACATTTATTAATACTGTTTACTTTTATTACTACTGCTTACATGTAATTACTACTGTTTACATTTATTTACACTACTCTAATATCTACACCACTGCTGGTACATATACAGTGTGCTCTGAACGGTCTTATTTAGGGATGCCCAATGTGCCTTACTGCATATGCCACTTTTTGCCTCTATAACAACATCAACTACTACCTCATACATATACTGTGTACATTGACTCATACGCTGCTTTGCCACTTTGCAAATGTCAATGCTAGAAACCTTTAGTTTATTTTAGTTATACTTTTTATACTCTTTTTTTATACTAGTATGCAAAAACTCAGGACAATATTATGTTCATTAAATGTTTAATGTTTTAGTTTTAGAGTTGGTGTAAATTTTCATACTCTTATACCACTATGCAAAAAACTCAGGACAGTGTTAGTTTTACTATTTTATGCTTATGTCTATTATTATATGTTTCAGTGTTTCAATGTTTAGATGTTTACTGTTGCACCGAGGGACTGAGAGAAACGCAATTTCGGTCCTGTGTATGTCCTGTACTGTACATATTGCAGATCTGACAATAAAGTTGACTTTGACTTTGACTTTGACATATATATTGAATGCTACACACATTCATAAACCGGTGGCGGCAGACTACCATGTAAGGTGCTTTCCAGTCCTACCGGGAGCAACTCAGGGTTAAGTGTCTTGCCCAAGGACACAACGACACATGCGTGACAAACGCTGTGAGGTCCATACTTTCTGGTGCTAGAGGGTAGCCATGCCATAGGTCCATCTTGCTGAAGACTGTGGAGCCGTGAAAATGGCTGGTGAGTTCCTCAGTTGTGGGTAGAGGATGCTTGTCAGGTACGATGGCTTTGTTCACATCAGTGAGGTCCACACAGAGTCGCAGTCCACCCCCCTTTTTCTTGGCTATCACCAGGTTTGATACCCACTGTGAGGCATTGACAGGCTCTATGACGTCCTCCTCCACCAGGCACGCAGCTCGGCCTCTACAGCATCACGGAGAGCCAGGGGAATGCGCCGAAGAGGCTGGATAACAGGACGGACCGACCGGTCCACCGTAGGCTGATGGACAAACCCTGTCATGCGGCCCAGTCCGCTGAACAGTTGTGGATAGCGGTCGGGCCAGGAGGTGGCGACTTGCAGGACATGCTGGCCCTTAGCATCCCTCACAGCAAAACCCAGGGCGAGGAACAAGTCTAGGCCCATAATGTTAGCTCCCTTCCGGGTGATGCAGAACTTGGCGTCAGGCGTAATTTGCTGATCATACTGGACAGGGAGGCGGACCACACCCAGAGTGTCGATGGGAGAGTGACCGTAGTCCAACATGGGTGTAGTGGCTGCTTCCAGGGGTGTACGGCTGAAAAACTGGTCATATGTGCTTTTATTCAAAATTGACACTTTGGCCCCTGTGTCCACGAGGAGCGGGACGTGAGCTGCGCCCATGCGACATGTGCAGAGCTTGACTGATGGCTGCAGAGTCTGTACAGTATTAATGGGAACCTCAGTAGTATCCTGGCGAGCTGAAGAGGAGCGGCAGCAGCGTGCAAAATGATTCAGTTTATTGCATTTAAGACAAAGTTTCCCATGTGCAGGACATAACTGGTCTCTAGTTGCATGGTTAGAGGAGCCACAGTTACCACAGCTCCTGGCCCCCCTCCTACTGGGCCCCCTGTCCACTCTCTGTACATCCCAGCTGCCACTCAGCCTGTCAGCCCCCTCCACAGCCTCTGTGTGATGAACGGCCGGTGTTGATGACATCACCGGTTCGTGCGCCGCGCGGCAGAATTTTCTCGCCTCTGTTAGTGCTGTTTCAAGCTGCTTTCCAATTACCAGAGCGTCCACCAGCATCATGGAGTCTGGTTCTTGTAAAAGTCTCTCCCTCAGTTGATTACACGACGTTTTCTCTATCAGCTGATCGACTATAAGTCCATCTTTCAGCTCCCCAAAGTCACAGAGCCTAGCCAACTCTCGTAGTGCTGAGACGTAATGAGCGACAGACTCACCCGGCCGCTGCGTCCTCTGATGAAACTCGAAGCGGTTCATCCGCCGGCTCCGTCCGGAGCTGAAATGAGTCCTCAGTGCGGCCGTAGCCGTGGCATATTTATTGTCCACTAACGTGAGCGTTGCGAAGATTCTTTGACCCTCCTGGCCCAAACAATGGCGGAGGAGCGTGCACTTCCTTGCTTCCGCCAAGTCAGTGTGTCCCAAAGCCAGCAAGTAATCCTCGAACGCCGTCAGCCATCTGTCCCACGGGATGGCTGGGTCGCCGGGGACAGGCAGGAAAGGTGGCGGTGGTGGTAAGGCGAGTTCGGACATCCTCGTCTGCCAAAATGTAACGTCCGCGGAGACTCAATAACCACACTGTGTCGCTTCGCTGCACCAAACTTTACTGAACCAAAACTCCCCCCACCCTCACATTTACCCATGCCGTAAAGCATCTCTTAAAGGTACAGTAACATGTCACAAACAGTGCACAACATTACAGGCTCAACAAACACACCGAACACTGTGTTTTCTGAACACAACAGCTTCTACTTTAGAAAACAAATCCTGCTTCTCATGCAAAGCCAGGAGAACATTAGTAGCTGCAACATTTATGCCAATATTAGATTATGGTGACGTGCTGTACATGAGTGCTGCATCAAAATACCTACAGTCCTTAGACTCCATTTATCACGGTGCCCTTCGGTTCATTACTGACTCCAGTTATCGCACTCATCACTGTGAGCTTTACGTAAAATCTGGCTGGTCATCTCTCAGCACTCGCAGATACACTCACTGGATATCCTTCATCTACAAGACCCTCCTAAACCTAGTCCCGTCATACCTCACCTCCTTAATACAAACATCACACAGTCATTACTCCCTGCGCTCTAACGATCTAGTCCTCCTGTCAGTTCCTCCTGTCAGAACTGAACTAGGAAAAAGAGCGTTCAGCTTCGCCGTCCCCTCAGCCTGGAACAACTTACACAAAGATCTGAAACTATCAACATTCATCTCTCCTGGATCCTTTATGTCAACCGTATCCACAATATTCCTGGGGGTGTCACTGTAGAAGCGAATGTGCATTGTACTTCCTGTCCGACACCGGAAGTGCCTGTATTCCATAGGCGAGTATGGATCGCGGGTGTTTTTGAAAGTTATTTTCATTCATTTTATCGGAGCAAACACAGCTTTTGTTTAAACGGAACGTTTACTGAAATGTCCTACCGGGGTTCAGGTACCTGCTGTGCTGTTCGCGGCTGCACCAACAACCGGACCAAGCTAAATCTTTGGCTAAAACAACAGTGTTTTCAACACGGACCCAAAACAAAGAAAGAGTGTCCCTGCATCCTACTCTATGGCTGTGTCTGCGCGATCAGGTAACATCTGTAATTTCTTTTTATTCAGGGAGGGTTTATTAATGAGAGTTTTGGATGATTTACTGTCTTAAAATGATATATGTCAGGCGCGACCGGTATCTTTAGCCGAGATAGCTGCTAATAAACCTTAGCCGAGAGGCCGGAGCAAACGCGTTCGCTATTTATGTATTTTTAAATTATGTCTGCGCGATCAGGTAACATCTTTTTATTCGGGGAGGGTTTATTAATGAGAGTTTTGGAAGATTTACTGTCTTAAAACGATAGATCTCAGACGCGACCGTGACTTTTAGCCGAGTTAGCTGCTAATAAACCTTAGCCGAGAGGCCGGAGCAAACGCGTTCGCTATTTATGTATTTTTAAATTATGTCTGCGCGATCAGGTAACATCTTTTTATTCGGGGAGGGTTTATTAATGAGAGTTTTGGAAGATTTACTGTCTTAAAACGATAGATCTCAGACGCGACCGTGACTTTTAGCCGAGTTAGCTGCTAATAAACCTTAGCCGAGAGGCCGGAGCAAACGCGTTCGCTATTTATGTAGTTTTAAATTATGTCTGCGCGATCAGGTAACATCTGTAATTTCTTTTTATTTGTCCCTCCTCTTTTAACAAAACGAGTGGTGTTCCCACATTTTTAATGAACGAAAACAACAAAGTTTGGACTGTCTTCAACTGTATTACTCGCATGTAAACAAACGGTGTTTCCGGTCAACCGGAAGTCGTGTGCACATTTCGCGCAAAGCATCATGGGGCATAGGAATACTGTGGATTAGATAATGTCATCAAGAAACTTGACCATTGCAGATGTTTCTAAACATTACTTATACAATATGCATGTCATTGTTGACTTTTAACTGTATCTACTCAACTGATGTCTGTCTGTTTTAAGCCTACCTAAGTCTGTCTTATCCGGTTGGTTTTGAACTGTCAACATCTATTTATTGTGATTGTAGTTTTCTTTTTTTTTCCTTTTTGATAAATGCACATTGCTTATTGTCAATTGCCATGTGACGTGTGCTGCTGACCACTTGACCAGGTCACCCTTGTAAAAGAGATCTCGATCTCAATGGGCTCTACCTGGTAAAATAAAGGTGATTGATTGATGGATGATTTGATGCTGCAGGAGCAGCTATGGGACACCAGTCTGTCTGTGAGCTCGGAGCTGATAAGAATATAAAAACAAGCCTCGCACACTACCCAGTGCAGATTCTACTGACTAGGCTCCATGCGTGTTTACTCATACATCTTTGTACCCGTTGAGAAAATCTGTTCTTGCAAATAAAACCAGGTAAAAGTCTTCTCCTGTCATCGAGTGTGGCTTCGAAGAGAGGATACTTTTATCCAACACTTGTTTGCGGCCACACAGCCGATGCAGCGTTGGTCAAATAACCACCAACACAAGAAATCTTCACCAGTGTGGTCTCGGAGATGACCACCGCAGACCACCCAGGGCTTCAGCCAAAGCCACACGAAGGATTTCAACGACTGGTTAAGCCTTCACGTTAGGGGTGGGCGATTTGGCTCAAATATTATATCGTGATATTTCAGTGCATTCTGATGATAACGATAAATTTCATGATATAACACCAAAAAAAATAAAAAAAATAATCAAAGTTATTTATTTGACAAAATTAACGTTGCTTAAATGTTGCTTTGCAATATTATATAAAATTAAAAAAATTAAAAAACAAGGGGTAATTTTGGGGGAGGATGCCGGTCAGACCTGGCAGACCCAAACGTATTGTGAGGGTCTGCTGGGAAAGTCTGGCAGAGTCTCCCGTAAGACGGAGCTTTAACTCCCACCTCCGGGAGAGCTTTGAACACGTTCCGAGGGAGGCGGGGGACATGGAGTCCGAGTGGGCCGTGTTCCGCGCCTCTATTGTCGAGGCAGCTTATCGGAGCTGTGGCCGCAAGGTTGTTGGTGCCTGTCGTGGTGGCAACCCTCGAACCCGGTGGTGGACACCGGCAGTGAGGGATGCTGTCAGGCTGAAGAAGGAGTCCTATTGGGCCTTTTTGGCTTGTGGGACCCCGGAAGCAGCTGATAGGTACCGGCAGTCCAAGCGGCATGCGGCTCGGGTGGTTGCTGAGGCAAAAACTCGGGCGTGGGAGGAGTTCGGAGAGGCCATGGAGAATGACTTCCGTACGGCTTCGAGGCGATTCTGGTCCACCATCCGGCGTCTCAGGGGGGGAAAGAGGTACGCGACCAACACCATTTATGGTGGGGGTGGCGTGCTGCTGACCTCAACTCGGGATGTTGTGAGTCGGTGGGCGGAATACTTCGAAGACCTCCTCAATCCTACTGGCACGTCTTCCACTGAGGAAGCGGAGCCTGGGGACTTTGGGTCGGGTTCTCCGATCTCTGGTGCTGAGGTCGCCGAGGTGGTTAAAAAGCTCCGCGGTGGCAAGGCTCCGGGGGTGGATGAGATTCGCCCGGAGTTCCTTAGGGCTCTGGATGTTGTGGGGTTGTGTTGGCTTACGCGACTCTGCAATATCGCGTGGACATCGGGGGCAGTTCCCTTGGATTGGCAGACTGGGGTGGTGGTTCCCCTATTCAAAAAGGGGGACCGTAGGGTGTGTTCCAACTATAGGGGGATCACACTCTTAAGCCTCCCTGGTAAGGTCTATTCAGGGGTTCTGGAGAGGAGGGTCCGTCGGATAGTCGAACCTCGGATTCAGGAGGAGCAGTGTGGTTTTCGTGCTGGTCGTGGAACACTGGACCAGCTCTACACCCTCAGCAGGGTCCTGGAGGGTGCGTGGGAGTTTGCCCAACCAGTTTACATGTGCTTTGTGGACTTGGAAAGGCATTCGACCGCGTCCCTCGGGGGGTTCTGTGGGGGGTACTCCGGGAGTATGGGGTACCAGGCCCATTGATATGGGCTGTTAGGTCCCTGTACGACCGGTGTCAGAGCTTGGTCCGCATTGCCGGCAGTAAGTCAGGCTCGTTTCCGGTGAGAGTTGGACTCCGCCAAGGTTGCCCTTTGTCACCGATTCTGTTCATAACTTTTATGGACAGAATTTCTAGGCGCAGCCAAGGTGTTGAGAGGATCCGTTTTGGTGACCTTAGAATCGCTTCTCTGTTTTTTGCAGATGATGTGGTCCTACTGGCTTCATCAGTTCGTGATTTACAGCTTTCGCTGGAGCGGTTTGCAGCCGAGTGTGATGCGGCCGGGATGAGGATCAGTTCCTCCAAATCCGAGGCCATGGTCTTGAGCCGGAAAAGGGTAGCATGCCCTCTCCGGGTCGGGGAGGAGGTCCTGCCCCAAGTGGAGGAGTTTAAGTATCTCGGGATCTTGTTCACGAATGAGGGAAAACTGGAGCGTGAGATCGATAGGCGGATAGGTGCAGCGTCCGCAGTGAAGCGGGCGCTGTACCGGTCTGTCGTGGTGAAGAGAGAGCTGAGTCAAAAGGCAAAGCTCTCAATTTACCGATCGATCTACGTTCCCACCCTCATCTATGGTCATGAGCTTTGGGTTATGACCGAAAGAACAAGATCTCGGATACAAGCGGCTGAAATGAGTTTTCTCCGCAGGGTGTCTGGACTCTCCCTTAGAGATAGGGTGAGAAGCTCAGTCATCCGGGAGGGACTCGGAGTAGAGCCGCTGCTTCTCCACATCGAGAGGAGCCAGTTGAGGTGGCTCGGGCATCTGGTTAGGATAATAATAATAATAATAATGAATTCAATTTATAACGCGCTTTTCATTAGTGAAAATCTCAAAGCGCTACACACATTGAATGCTACACACATTCATACACCGGTAGCGGCAGACTACCATGCAAGGTGCTTTCCAGTCCTACCGGGAGCAACTCGGGGTTAAGTGTCTTGCCCAAGGACACAACGACACATGGTGTGGGGAACTGGGATTCGAACCGCCAACCTTCCGATCGGGGGACGACTGCCATTACCACTACGCCAGGACGGCCTCCCTGGTGAGGTGTTCCGGGCATGTCCCACCGGGAGGAGACCCAGAGGAAGACCCAGGACACGCTGGAGGGACTATGTTTCTCGGCTGGCCTGGGAACGCCTTGGGATTCCCCCGGAGGAGCTGCTCCAAGTGGCTGGGGAGAGGGAAGTCTGGGCCTCCCTACTTAGGCTGCTACCCCCGCGACCCGACCCCGGATAAGCGGAAGAAGATGGATGGATGGATGGATGGATGGGGTAATTTTACTGAAATTACTTTATTTAGTAAAGTATTCAGTCTCCAAGTATAAAAATTATTTTTTTAAATGATCTGTTATTTAGATTGAAAACATCTACACAAAATATAGATAATATAATAATAATAATGAATTCAATTTATAACGCGCTTTTCATTAGTGAAAATCTCAAAGCGCTACACACATTCATACACTGGTAGCGGCAGACTACCATGCAAGGCGCTTTCCAGTCCTACCGGGAGCAACTCGGGGTTAAGTGTCTTGCCCAAGGACATAACGACACATGGTGTGGGGAACCGGGATTCGAACCGCCAACCTTCCGATCGGGGGACGACTGCCATTACCACTACGCCACGGCCG
>JBBPBX010099125.1:0-12579 GCA_038048925.1 Garcialebias charrua | reverse complement strand
TAGAACCTCCTTCTTCCACCTGTGTAATATCACTAAAATTAGAAACATGTAAAAATTATGCAGAAAAACTGGTTCATGCATTTGTCACGTCTAGACTGGACTCATCAAAAAAGGCGTTCAATACAGAACAACTGGACTTTATTTGATCTGGCGTTCTGTATTGAACGCCTTTTTTGATTTTATCATGTCCTGGACGACTGAGAATCTACACCAGCACTAGACTGGACTATTGCAATGGTTTGTTATCTGGGTGTCCAAATACTTCTTTAAAAAGTCTTCAGTTGATCCAAAATGCTGCTGCCAGAGTCTTAACTGGAGTTACTGGGAGAGATCATATCTCTCCAGTTTTAGCTTCTCTCCACTGGCTCCCTGTCAAATCCAGAATAGAATTCAAAATCTTACTTCTAACCTACAAAGCTCTCAACAACCTAGCTCCATCTTATATGACAGATCTTATTGTTCCATATTTTACTAACAGAGCACTTCTCACTCAGACTGCAGGTTTACTCAGGGGTGGCCGGCCAATAGGGAGCGCTAGGGCGCTGCCCCACTGGAACTTTGGGACCATTTTACATTGAAGACTTAAAAAATAATAATAAAAATGAAATAATAAAATAAGAATATTTCGAAATATATGCATATATGTTTTTAGTTGTGTAGGATAAATATTTTATGAGTAATGAGGAGTTATATTGTTTGTTTCAAAAAACGTTTTCTGATTGGTGACGTATTTCCTGTTTTGGGGGCGCAACGAGCTTATCCATTGACTCTCGTTATAAATGGCGCATGCGCAGTTATTCCACGACGTTACAAAACAATGGGAAGATGCTGGGCGCAGTTTTCACCACCCTGGACAGTCCAACGTGAGCTCTACCTACCGATTGCGTGTTTCCGGTTGTTTATTCATTTATTTATTTTTTGTCTGGAAAATGAGCCGAGCGGTCAGTGACTCAAGCAGGCTTGCTCAGGTAAGTTTTTAAATCATTGAAAGCCCTTTATCTAATGTCTATTTGCATTTCTGACTGATATGCCTCTCAAATTTTAGATGGCTGTTGTGATAAAAGCCTTCAGCTGACTGTTTATTCTAAAAGTGGCAACTGGTGAGTTTGTTTTCTTTGTTTGTTTGTGGAGTTAGGTTGCCAGCGCAGGTTATTGTACAGTATTGGACTCTGATGGCTATGTAGCAGTAGAGAATGATGCCTGATTAGGCTGATGGGTTCCAGGTGTGAACGTCTCGTTGTTAGAGTGGGCCTGGTATAAGAGCAGCTGCTCTGCATGCAGGCAGACAGGGTCATCTTCACACGTCGCCGTGTGGCTGGTGTGTCGTGGGTTCTGACCGTCATGGTGTCCCACGGGTTTTGGCCGTAAAGGCAACCAGTCACCGAGTGTGGTACGGGCTGTTTGACTGCTAGACGGTAGAGCGCTGCGGTGCTGCGCTTCTTCCCTCCCTCCGGCTGCGAGGATGTGTGTGTGTGTACGTGTGTATGGTTGTGAGGACCAGCAGGTCTCCCCACATCGGGACCACTGCTGATCTGTTTCCGGAGACTGCTGCTTTATGAACACGGACTGTGGTGTTGTCAGCTGTTCCCCTTGCAATGGCACATAGAGTGTGACGTCAGTGTGGCCACTTGCCTTTTCTACGGCATGTCGCGAGTGCCAGGACCAGTGAAGGGTGAACTGTATTGTTGTTGCAACCCTGTATTTATTGAAGTAATGTATTGTATTTATTGAAGTAATTTAGTGTCTTGGGGGTTTAAAGGGTTTTTGGGTTTGTTATTTAGTTGGGATAAAATGAATGAAATAATAAACCAAAGAATGTTGAACATGATGTAAATAAATAAATGTTTTAAGATGTTTTAAGGCAGTGGTCCCCAAACTTTTTCCTGTGAGGGCCACATAACTTTTCCCTTCTCTGGTGGGGGGCCGGAGTCAGTTTTTAACAGGAAAAAGTGTGATGATTGCAGGAGTGCCTAAATCAGGGGTGCCCAACCTTTTTTGAACCAAGAGCTACTTTTGAAGTCGGCAGTTTGCCGAGAGCTACTCGTCCAGTCTCAGTATCAAAAAACAAAATTTTTCATCTCCCTACTCCTCACTTCTTTAAAGTAAATAAAACAGAACGTAATGTGTTGCTAGTTTTATTTAATTAAAGTATTTTATCAAAGTAAAAGGACGCAATATTTGAAAAGCACACCATATTTTTTAAAGAAACGAATAAACAATGAACTGAACAATATAAAACTCCCTCATTTACACTAACTATTTACAAAAAGTGACTTACAAAGGTGCAGATTTACAAATCTCCAACAACTATTTCAAACCTCAATAAAACCTAAATATCAAAACTAGGCAGCTGCTCTGTGCAGCAGGATGGTGTCATCTGGTGCAAGCTGTATAAAATAAATGTGTCTCTACCTTAGTGGCACTTCTGACACTGAGAGGAGGAGGCCAGGGTCTCATAAGTTGCGAGGTGCAGGCAGGTCTCCAGATGATCATCAGTCATTGTGGATCTGTTTTTGGACTTGATGATTTTCATGTGTGAAAAAGCAGACTCACACAGGTAGGTAGATCCAAAAAGTGCTGTTAAGTTCAAAGCACATCTTCGAATGTAAGGATACTTTTCTTCTGAGAGCAGACTCAAGAACTCTCCATCCACGCCAGGTGATGCTCGAATTACAGATGAGGCAAATAGACTTTGAATTAGAATAAACAAAAAAATACTCCTCCTCCCACTCTGTGTGAAAATAATACGTTTTTGTTTGCTTGTTTGCTAGTTTTCCATCCATGTTTACTGTGCACCGACAGCTTTATGTGAAAGGGAGACAATTCAACTTACTCCTTCATTTTTAAAAACTGTGTTAGGATAGGCTAAGTACTTGGTGACCGTACAGTACTGTACATGTATTCATTTGTAAAAAAAAAAAAAAAAATTTTTTATTTTTTTTTTTTTTTCCTGGGGGCCGGACCAAAGGTGGGGGCGGGCCGGATGCGGCCCGCGGGCCGTAGTTTGGGGAACACTGTTTTAAGGCAACTGTAAATAAATTATCATTGTTATTTTTGAACAGTTGTCCCGGATGTTTTAATCAGTGCAAAGCGAACCTGCGTGGCCTTAAAAGCAATAAGGTATTATTCTCTGGGTGAAATTCCCAGGGTGGCGTTGTTGTTGTTCTTAATTTATTCATGCTCTCAGGGCATGAGTAATGCCACATTTTGGCGTTGTTGGTAGGGCGTTTGCATTTGCTTTTTATGAACATCCGGGACCAGTAGTTTTTTGAGATTTACAGTACATGTATTGGTGTTTTGTGTGTTTTGTTTTTTTCTTTGGTTTATGTTTTTTTGTGTTTTGTGTGCAGATTGGCCGGTCCGGAAGCAGAGCAGTGGTGGTTCCAGCAAATCTTTAAAGTGGTGGGTGGATGAAACTGGTAGTTATGGCAGAAATTCAGGAACTTAAAAGAGTTAACCATGAGCAGTTATGACAAGGGCAGGCCAGCTTAAATGCAACAGTCTACTTCTTCAGTATTGACTTATGCCCTCCTATGTCCAGTCTCCCTGAAGCAGCAAGATTGATTTTGTGCCTAGAGATAGGAAGTGTCCATCTTTAGGGGTAGGATGGGTATAAGGTTGAATGAGGTGATGGATGAGAGCCTGAGAGGTGGCTGCCCAGGCATTTCTTTGGATTGGTCACTTGGGGGGGAGAGAGTCTTCAGGAGCTCCCTATTATATTGTCAGGATTTTTGGATAGCATCTTAATTTTGTGGAGTCATGACATGATGGCTGCCACGTGTTCGACTGGGACTGTTAAAGACCAGTTGTGGAAGTGTTGGATAGCTTCTTAAATTTGTGGAGTCATGACATGATGGCTGCCACGTGTTCGACTGGGACTGTTAAAGACCAGTTGTGGAAGTGTTGGATAGCTTCCGGTAATAACTTAATTTTGTGGAGTCATGACATGATGGCTGCCACGTGTTTTGAGGAGCACTGAGGTGCTACCGCTACCGCTTTGGTTGGACCTGTGGATGCTTGGTCCTGGTGATATTGTGGAGTCATGAAATGATGGCTGCCATGTGTTCTGAGGGGCACTGAGGTGCTACCGCTTTGGTTGGACCTGTGGATGCTTGGTCCTGGTAAGAATTAAAGTTTGTGGAGTCATGAAATGGTGGCTGCCACGTGTTGGTTTCCCTTCAGGGGTTTTTGAGATTTTAGCTCTGGTCTTAGGTGGACATTCCCCGGGCCGCCACTGGGTTTACTTGTGGTTCCTAGAGTTTCCAGCAGCAGAATGGGAGGAAGATCTTTCAGTTCTCAGGCTCCTCTCTTGTGGAACCAACTTCCAGTTTGTGTCCATGAGGCTGACACATTGTCCAGTTTGAAGACTGGGATTAACACTTTACTTTTTCATAAATCCTATAGTTAGGGTTGACTTGTTCTGCTGCTATAGACTTAGACTACTAGAGGACAAACTGACCTCATTTCTTAAAAGAATTGTTAAAATTGAATAGTTTTCATTTGATACTATTTCTATCTTAACATGTGTAACTTTTATTACTTTGGTATTTTAGTATGTAGCTTTTTTTATTTCCATTGCCTCCTTTTATTGCTGTTACTTTTATTTTATTTTCACTGATTTATTGTACCGGTTTTTATATTTTCTGTCCTGTTAAGCACCTTGGTCAATGCAAGGCATTGTAGGAAGGTGCTATACAAATAAATACTCTGATGCATGCTCAATAATCCAGGTATAAAAATCTAAAAAAGCTAAGTCTGGTCCTCTGGACATTCAAAAAATAAAACAAAACAAAGCAAAAAAAATGTAGAAACGTTTCGTCTTTCGGACGAAAGACGAAACGTTTCTACATTTTTTTTGCTTTGTTTTATTTTTTGAATGTCCAGAGGACCAGACTTAGCTTTTTTAGACTATACAAATAAAGTTTATTATTATTATTATTATTATTATTATATTATTCTTGACCTGCCATTGTGTATATGTTCCTACCAAACCCAGCCGGTCGAAGCAGATGACGCTTGTCCTGAGCCTGGTTCTGCTAAAGGTTTCTTCCTCATGAGGGAGTTTTTCCTTTCCACTGTCGCCTTCATGCTTGTTCAAGATGAGAGTTCTGTGATGAAGTTCTGTGATGAAGTCAAAGCAGTCTGCTCCTCACATAAATAATGTTAAATTATTATTTTAAATATGAATGTTTCTGCTTTCTAGTGCCATGATGCCGGTGTCTCACTGGCTCCAGGACTCTTGTCTACATCTTAACACTAAAAAAAACAGTCTGTATGTTTTTCTCTCGGCTGCCACCAGATGATGGGCATCCATCTGTGTTGGTCAATGGCGAGACATTAGATGTGGTTGAACAATTTAAATACCTCTGAGTCATTTTTGATTCCAATCTAAATTTCAAGCAACATGTAAAGAGAATTTCACATATAATTAAACTTAATCTGGCAAACTTCAAACATATAAGACCTTCTCTGACAACAGAATCAGCAAAGGCTTACATGCATGCCATGATCTTCAGCCATATAGCCTATTGTTATACTACATGGTCTCACACTTCAGAGATCGTCATGAAGCCCCTAAAGTCTCTTTTTAAGAAAACACTGAAAATTTTTGACAAAAAGCCAATACAGTATCATTACTGCAACATCATAAATAAGTACAAAATTTTGGATTTTAATAGCTATCAGATTTTTATGGATGCTTGCCTGATTTTTAAAGTTTTAAATGGACTGGCTCCTCCTCCTTTAATATATTTTATAAGTAAAAAAACAAGTACAGTAAACACAAGAGCACTGACCAGAGGAGACTGTGATGTGTCATTTCTATCAAAGGTCCTAGAAAAGATTGTTTTTACTCAACTTCAATCTTTTCTAGAACTCAACAACCTGTTTGAAAAATTTCAGTCAGGTTTTCGAGCTCGTCACAGTACTGAATCTGCACTGCTCAAAGTACAGAATGACATTCTTCTGTCCCTGGATGCAAAAAACCCTGCTCTGCTGGTGATGTTAGACCTCTCAGCAGCTTTTGACACCGTCGACCATCAGGTACTAATCAACCGCTTGTCTCAGCAGGTTGGCCTCCAGGGAGCTGTGCTTGAGTGGTTCAAATCTTACCTGTCTGGGAGAACTTTTTCTGTCATGATAGGCGATCTGTCCTCCTCTTCATCAACCCCTCTGACCTCTGGCGTACCACAGGGATCTATTCTAGGGCCAGTCCTCTTCTCTCTTTACATGCTGCCATTAGGATCAATCATTGCACGTCATAACCTGTCTTTTCACATGTATGCAGACGATTTACAAATCTATCTGCCAGTCACTCCCAACCCCTCACTCAGTTCAAACACTCTTGTCAACTGCTTAAATGACATTAAGCACTGGCTCTCTCAAAACTTCCTCCACCTAAACACAGATAAAACTGAATGCATTTTATTTGGTGCACCTGGTGACACCAGCAACATCCTTCCCAGTCCCAGTGTTGGTTTTCCCCTCCCCCACTTCAACCCGGTGGTCAGAAATCTTGGAGTGCAGCTTGACTCCAACTTAAAGTTTGATAAACAGATCAGTTCTGTTGTCAAGACCAGCTTCTTTCAGCTCCGTCTGCTCTCCAAAGTCAAGTCATTTCTCAGCCGTGGTGATCTGGAGAAGGCCATCCATGCCTTTGTGACCTCCAGACTTGACTATTGTAATGCTTTGTATGTTGGTATTAATCAATCCTCCATCTCCCGTTTACAGCTTGTACAGAACTCTGCCGCGCGCTTTTTGACCAACACACGAAAATATGAACACATCACTCCTGTCCTGTCCTCTCTACACTGGCTCCCGGTTCAGTTCAGGATACAGTTCAAGCTGCTGCTGTTTGTTTTCAAAGCTCTGAATGGACTTGCTCCTCTGTACATCTCAGAACTTTTGAAAGCCCATCAGCCCGGCAGAGATTTACGATCTGCCAGTCAACACCTGCTGGAGGTGCCTCGCTCAAGGTACAAACAATGGGGAGACCGGTCATTTTCTGTTGCCGGCCCTAAAGCCTGGAACAGCCTCCCCCTTGAGCTGCGTGCCACCTCTGATCTGACTCTGTTCAAAACCAGACTGAAGACCCACTTGTTCAAAAAAGCTTTCAGTGTGTAAAAAAGCTTCCAGTGTGTAACTTTTATTACTTCTGGTATTTTAATATGTAACATTTTTTAATTTCCATTGCCTTTTTATTTCCACTTGTTCAAAAAAGCTTTCAGCGTGTAACTTTTATTACTTGTGTTATTTTAGTATGTAGCATTTTTTATTTCCATTGCTTCTTTTATTGCTGTTGTTTCTTATTCTATTTTCATTGATTTATTGTTCCAGTTTATTCATCTTTTTATCCTGTTAAGCACCTTGGTCAATGCAAGGCATTGTAGGAAGGTGCTATACAAATAAAGTTTATTATTATTATTATTATGTGCAGCGGCGCAGGACTAAATTTGGCCAAATGGTGGTGTCCATCAGAGGAACCAGTCATGGAACACACTGCCAGTTTCCATCAGGAACTGAGGCACCTACTCCAGCTTTAAAAAATCTCTGAAACTTTGGCTGAAAACTAATCAGAAGTGCACTCATGTGTAGATTACTTTGTCTATTTTCTTATGGCATCATATTTTTATTGTAATTTTATGTTGTGTTATGTGCTATATAGGTGATGCTTGTATTTTTCTCTGCTCTTTTGTTTTATGGGACGTTTCTTATTCTTACCTGCCTTAGGACAACGGATGAAAACTAGCTATTGTGCTAACTCTGGCATATTTACATTGATGCTTACTGCTGTTATGTTGATTAATAAGCATTGTCCTAACTTAAATAAATAAATAAAATAAATAAATGAATGAATTATTGTTTTAAATATGAATGTTTCTGTTAAATTATTATTTTAAATATGAATGTTTCTGTTAAATTATTTTATATATGAATGTTTCTGTTAAATTATTATTTTATATATGAATGTTTCTGTTAAATTATTATTTTATATATGAATGTTTCTGTTAAATTATTATTTTATATATGAATGTTTCTGTTAAATTATTATTTTATATATGAATGTTTCTGTTAAATTATTATTTTATATATGAATGTTTCTGTTAAATTATTATTTTATATATGAATGTTTCTGTTAAATTATTATTTTATATATGAATGTTTCTGTTAAATTATTATTTTATATATGAATGTTTCTGTTAAATTATTATTTTATATATGAATGTTTCTGTTCAGTGTCTGAGATGACTTCTGTTGTGACTTGGAGCTGTAGAAATAAACTGAATTGAATTGAAAAAAATAAATGTTGAGAGTTTATGAGGCCTGCAAAGCTGCAGAGGTTGTTCTGTACATCTTGCACGTGTGCTACAAACTTAATGGGTTTCCTACAGATGGAGAAAAAGATTTATGTGCAACAGTTTTGGGCGTGCGGTCGAGTTTGAGGAAGGCCAGGATGGATGTGGTTAAGGACGGGGTTCAGCGTGGTGGGGAAAGTGAAAACCTGCGGACGAAGCTTCGGCTGCTCGGCTCTATCAAGTGGCCAGGAAACGGCTGCAGTTAGCGCTGCCTCACCGAAGGCCAACGAGGGGTCTGGAGGAGTGGGGCTGCAACAACACCAAGTGGAGGAAAGCAAGACAAAAAAAATCAGGCACCAGGATGCTTTAGGACCCTGTGCTCCCAGTTTCATGATCACTCAACAGGAAGAGCTGCTTTCACAACACTGTTGCAGCTCTGCTGCGCCAAGCGGTTCTGTGACCACACACACACACACACACACCTGATTTGTTTAGAGACATGGTCACACGGTTCTAATGTCAGAGCTGCTCAGAGGTTCTGTCATAGAATGATAAATGACACAATGTTCTTGATAGGGAAACGGAATGACAGTAGATGTGTGGAATGTGGGGAAACAGAAAGTGTAGAACATGTACTGATGGAGGGTGCATTAAATATACAAATGAAAGGGACAGATTGAAAAGAAAAGTCAAAGAGGCAGGGAGAGTTTGGAGTATGGGAGGAATTTTAGGGACTGAAGGGGATAAGGATAAAATAAAAGATGTTAGAAAGGAGTTGTTCATTTATCTACATAAAATTAATATTAAAAGTAGAATATAGGAATAGGAGGCCAGCTACACACTCTTGCTCAGTAGGTGGCGGTATGCACCTGAACGCTGTTTGCAATCCGCCATTAAACTAAAAGAAGAAGAAGAAGGTTCTGTCATATCTGAGATGATTGAGCAGGTCAAACCTGAACGCAGTTGAAGATGGTCTGACATGGTTCCATCATTCTCTGCTGAGACCACAACCAGAAACTCTCTGCTCCTTCACAGTTGAGTTAAAATAACCCGCTTCATCCACGTGTTTTCAAAAGGTTAGCTGATAGCCCTCATGATGTCAGGCCTTGCATCATCAATATGTTCATGTTTTCTGGTCGTCCTGAACATCCATCTCTTTTTATGGAGTTGAACTCAAAGCAGTCTGCTCCTCACATAAATAATGTTAAATTATTATTTTATATATGAATGTTTCTGTTAAATTATTATTTTGTATGTGAATGTTTCTGTTCAATTATTATTTTATATATGCATGTTTCTGTTCAATTATTATTTTATATATGAAAGTTTCTGTTAAATTGTTATTTTATATGTGAATGTTTCTCTTAAATTATTATTTTATATATGAATGTTTCTGTTGAATTATTATTTTTATATATGAATGTTTCTGTTAAATTATTATTTCATATGTGAATGTTTCTGTGAAATTATTATTTTATATATGAATGTTTCTGTTGAATTATTATTTTTATATATATGCTGGTGAAGATTCTCAGTCGTCCAGGACATGATGAAATCAAAAAAAGGCGTTCAATACAGGATCAACTGGACTTTATTTGTTGCAGAAAACGTTTCGACTTCTGTCCAGAAGTCTTTTTCAATTCTGAATGGAAGCTGTGAGAACGAGAAGTTTTATACAGGCTTACAAGTCACGCACCAACATATGAAATTGGAAACTGAAATAACACCACAAATTAACTAACATGCCCATTCTATTTAAATTGACAAAACGACACATCCCAGCTTAACAAAGGGGGGTTTGTAACACATACATGTAAATTGAAAGATCACACCTTAAACAGTAGGAGGTTCCCTTGAGGTCTCTGTTAGAAGACACAAAACTGTATGTAAATTGACAAACAACACCTCCCAAACAACAACAGAGGCTACTCAGAGAACTTTGTTAGTCTAATTTACAGACAAGGCATCCCTGCTCCCATCCGGTGTAAAACGTTTCGGAATCAAATCCAAAACTGAGTTATAGGTCTTAGACAGTTGAAATCTCAGACCTCCTCCTCTGTTAAGAGAAGGTTTTTCTCTCTTAACATACACAGCTTCCTTTACCCCCCTCTCAAACCATCTGTGTTCTCGGTCCAAAATTTGAACATTCTGGTCCTCAAAGGAGTGTCCCTTGTCCGTGAGGTGGAGGTGAACGGCTGAGTTTTGTCCAGAGGAGGTTGCTCTCCTATGTTGAGACATTCTTTTGTGGATAGGTTGTTTCGTTTCTCCGATGTAACGGTCTGAGCAGACTTCGCTGCACTGGACTGCATAAACCACCCCACTCTGTTTGTGTGTGGGGGTTCTGTCCTTCGGATGCACCAGCCTCTGTCTGAGAGTCCGGCTGGGTTTGAAGTGTACTGGGATGTTGTGTTTGTTGAAAATCCTTCTGAAATTCTCTGAGACTCCAGCAACATAAGGAATGACAATGTTTTTCCGTCTGTTAGACTTTTTCTGTTCATTATTGTGTTTAACAGATTTCCTTGCTGACTTGACAAACGCCCAGTTGGGATATCCACATGTTTGCAGAGATTTTTTGATGTGTTTCTGTTCCTTTTCCTTCCCTTCTGTCCTTGTGGGGATGTGTTCTGCCCGATGCTGTAAAGTTCTGATGACAGAAAGTTTGTGCTCCAGTGGATGGTGAGAGTCGAACAGGAGATATTGGTCTGTGTGGGTTGGTTTTCTGTAAACTTCAATGTTGAGACTGTCATCTCCCTCCATATGCACCAAACAGTCCAAAAAAGGCAGCTTATTGTCGTTAGCATCCTCTCTGGTGAACTTGATGTTGTTATCAACAGAGTTAATGTGTCTGGTGAACGCTTCCACCTCCCTGGCTTGGATTTTGACACAGGTATCATCCACGTATCTGAACCAATGGCTTGGAGTTGTCCCCTCATAGGAGTTTAGGGCTCTCTGTTCCACTTCCTCCATGTAGAGGTTTGCAACAATGGGTGACACTGGAGATCCCATGGCACAGCCGTGCTTCTGTCTGTAAAAACTGTCATTGAACTTGAAATAAGTGGTGGAGAGGCAGAGATCCAGCAGGGTGCAGATGTGGTCTGGGGTTAAGTTGGTCCTTTTGTCCAAATCCTTGTCCTGTAGAAGTCTTTTTTTGACAGTTTCTATTGCTTCAGAAATGGGTATGCATGTGAACAGGGAAGTCACATCATACGATACAAGAGTTTCTCCCGGGGTCAGCTTCAAATGTTGAACTTTGTTGGTGAAATCAATGGAGTTTTTAATATGATGAGGTGTGTTTCCAACCAGAGGAGCTAAAATACCAGCCAGATGTTTAGCAACATTGTATGTCACTGAGTTCATGCTGCTCACGATGGGTCTGAGAGGTGTACCTTCTTTGTGTATTTTTGGAAGTCCATACAGACAAGGAGTGGCCTCCCCCGGGTACAGTCTATAATACAATGATCGATTGATTGTTTTCTCCTTTTCGAGTTTTTGTAGACAATCAATGACTTTCTTTTTAAAGGTGTTAGTCGGGTCCCTCTTCAGGTGCTCATAGGTGTTACTGTCATTCAGTAGAGCGGTTATTTTCTCCTGGTAGTCCGACGTGTTGAGTATTACTGTGCATCTTCCTTTGTCCGCTGGTAAAATGGTGATGTTTTGGTCTTGGCTGAGTGATGTTATGGCTCTCCTTTCCTGTGGTGTGAGATTTGAGGGAGGCAGTTTGGCACTGGAGAGGGTAGCTGATATTTTCATCCGAAGTTGTTCAGCCTCTGTACCTGTCAAGTTGTTGTTCCTAATCGCAGATTCTGTGGCTGTGATTAGTTCCACAACAGGTATTTCTTGTGGGGAGATGGCAAAATTTAGTCCTTTTGCCAACACATTTTTCTCAGGTTGTGTCAGAATTGAAAAAGACTTCTGGACAGAAGTCGAAACGTTTTCTGCAACAAATAAAGTCCAGTTGATCCTGTATTGAATGCCTTTTTTTGATTTTTATATATGAATGTTTCTGTTAAATTATTATTTCATATGTGAATGTTTCTGTGAAATTATTATTTTATATATGAATGTTTCTGTTGAATTATTATTTTTATATATGAATGTTTCTGTTAAATTATTATTTCATATGTGAATGTTTCTGTGAAATTATTATTTTATATATGAATGTTTCTGTTGAATTATTATTTTTATATATGGTAAATGGAGCTTATTTATATAGCGCTTTCTGGCCCCCTGTGAGGAGCCCCAAAGCGCTTTACAATACCAGCCATCCACCCATTCATACATGCAT
>JBBPBX010099124.1:0-12579 GCA_038048925.1 Garcialebias charrua | reverse complement strand
GTGCACACATTTTATCTACAGAACATGGCTCAGTACATTTCCCGTGAAGCACTCCTGCATCTTTTGCTGCTGTCTCCATAGATACAGCAATCTCTGATGCACGGCACAATGTGAGGTTATTCTCTGTGAGGAGTCATTTCTGTGTGCCTTCATTGTGCAGCCACAGTTGAAACAGTCTGCAGCGCATCAGACAGCTCGTCCCCAAACTGATGGTGTTCCGATTAGTGGTGTGCGATACTGCAAAATTCGGTATCGATCCAATACCATGTAAATACATGTCAATACCATACCATTTTATTTATAGAGCACTTTAAACAGCAACAAGGCCAACCAAAGTGCTGTACAAACAAAGAAACAACAGGCAACACATAGGCAACATACAAAATGAAGTACAAAAAAAAATTAATATAGACATAAAATCATCACAGATAATAAATATAACGACCAAACACAGATCATATGGTGTTGAAAGCAACAGAATAGTAATGGGTCTTTAAACGGGATTTGAAAACCGAGAGGGAGGGGGCCTGTCTGATGAGCAGAAGTAACTCGTTCCAAAGTCTTGGTCCTGCTACAGAGAAGGTCCTGTCTGCTCTGCGCTTAAGACGAGTTCCTGGAACTGTAAGAAGTAATTGGTCTGCTGACCTCAGAGAACGTGGTGGGACATACGTCAAGTGTTGCCGATACTGATGCTGATACCTATACTATATGTTTTTAATAATTACAGTGAATTTTGATGATGTTTAAGTGTTTTGTAATTTTTCCTTTGGATCATTTATCAGAATTAGAATATCTTTATTGACATTGCCATTGCACCGGGGCACAATATACAATATTAGTTAAAAGCCAGAATAGAGTTAGGCAAAGTTTATAAGTAAATAAAATGTACTTTATTATAATAAAAGTTTTTTCTAAAAAAAAATTAAAAAAAAAGAACAGTAACAAAACAGTTTTCCACATACCTTGTGATGGCTTGATTATGTTCCTTTAAAAAAGTGCACAAAATGACCACTCAAGAATAAGTTAAAACATTGTGTTCAGAAACTATAATAATTAAATAAAAAATTATCCCTTCATTGCACTGCTTTTCTGGATTTTTGTCTTAAATAAACAAACTGTACAAAGTTATCACACCACAACAAATGTTATAAAACAGTAAAATATATTTAGGATATAAAGGAATAAAACAAAATTTCTCCTCTTAATTAATTTCTTTTCTGGGTTTTAAAAAATAATTACAAATCAAAAATAATTTGTAAAACTACAATAAATAAAGTGAAAATAACAAAACAACCTCCAAAACCTTGAGTTCAAAGAAATATTCCCAGAAGCCTCTCTCTGTGGGGCCTGCCTGCCTTTACAAAATTGCTCTGTGCTGTGACAGGAGCAACACTTAACAGTCGGCTCACATCTTTGATGAAACTGCAGCTGTGCATACAGGAGAGAAACTGAAGCTAAAGCATTGATATTGTTACACCTGTATTGATCAATATCAATACCAATGTTGGTATTGATATTATCGATATTTGGATTGATCCACCCACCACTAGCTCCAATAGCTGCCGCAGCTACACGGTGTACCGGAGTGTGGATTCAATCTTTAGCTGATTTCATTTATGACATTGAAACTGTTCTGCTATAACCAGTGGCTTCGGTTGGAAATGTTTCTGGAGCGCTTCTGTGATCTCCTTGAAACTTTGTCTGCCGGTTTGACAGGTGTAATGAGGCTGCGCAACAAGTTGTATGCTTTTGCTCCCATCACACTCAGTAAAACAGCAACCTTCCTCTCATCCTCCACTTTATTAGCCAGACAGTTTTGTTCAACTCTCTCTACATATGTTGTCCAATCTTCTGTGCCGTTGTCAAAAATGGCCATTTGTCCTACCTCTCGACATTTTCTCATCTTTCTGTGTCATTCACTAAAACAGATGGATGGTACTCACATGTCCTCTCTACTGCTCGCGAGCTAGGTGTATTAGCAACCATGCAGGGTGGGGGGTCAGTTTTTAGTTTTATTTTTCATCACTTTCACAAGGATTTACCCCTCTCTGTTGTCCAATACACATCGGGGATCCGTTTCAATCTCGTTGCCAGTTTTGTTCTCACTCCATAACTTAATTATTATAAACACAACAGAACCTTCAGTTGAACGTGACTTACTTTATTAAACATTTGCCGAAGAACACAGGCAGATCAATCCGCACATACACCATACTTGGTGTTTCTGCATCTAGCACAAAATAGTACCACTAAACAACTTATTGCTATTACTCAAAACATAGCAGAATAGTACTTCTTGAGGTCCTAATAAAATGGAACATTGTTTTTGGTTTAGGGGTCAGGTGTAGGGGGATGAGGTGTTAAATAAATTTAGGTTATGGTTACCTTAAACTACTTGAATAAAGGAAAATCTATGCAATGTCTTAATATAGAGAAATACTTAATTGTGTGCGAGTCAGCTCTATAAGAAAGCAATTAAGAATGTAGAAAATAAATTTTGTCCAGTATCTGATGTCAAATTTATCCATACAATTACTTATAAAAGCAATTACTTTGACACAAAACAACAACAAACAAATACGCAACCATTTAGCTTTTTAGCTTTTTTTTTCTAATAATCAGGCATTTTTAAATTCAAAACAGTTGAATAAAACTTCCAAAATTAAATAGTTTTTGTTCCTGTTCATAGAACTAGTGGGAACAAAATCATAAACTTAGTTGTAAATCAGCATAAACAGGGGCGGTCCTAGCCTATTTGGCGCCCTGGGCGAGCAACCCCAACTTGAACCTCAAGGCTTTGATCTGAACTGTGCACAGGGGAGATTTAATCTCCTTAACTAAGGCTTGAATTGTCATATTTTAGTGAAGCCAGATTGCTGTTGGTTTAAGCGAGGTGATGGGTGTCGAACGAGTGCAGACATGCATGAGAGGTGAAATGATTAGGTTGATTGTTTTTGTTACTTTCAAGCTGCATTTATATTATTATTATTGAAATTATTTTATTAGTCTTTAAAACAGCCATAAAACAATTCTCAATGGGATCACACCTCACAAACATTCATTCAACCTTTGTTTCGACAGATAAATCACATGGAGCCTCAAAGACTCATTTACAAGTGAGATCTGTTTAGACAGACAAAAAGTAGTGAAATGTGGGAATTGGAGGCAAAAAAAAATCCTATTAAACTTTTTCTTCTTGGCTGAGAAGAAAAACTCTAATTAAAAAAAACACCTCGCACATACAAGCACATGGTGACGTAGACATTCGACAGATGACGAGAGCGGTGAGCAATGTCCAAGGACGCACTTGAGGACACTGTAAGAGTCCTGATAAGGATGGAATAATCAACCAGTTCCCTCCAGTGAGATCTGTAAACATTCTCGAGGGATGTCAGGGAATGGCCAAGGACAACGCCTATGGAATCCAACAGTCCTGAAATGATGACACAGTGTTCATTCACCTGGTTTCCTCTGGTTGATCAGTTAGAAATTCCTTGATGGGAGGGGGAGGGGGGGGGCTTGTTTGGAGATAAACCAGCACCCAGCCAAATCCAAAAAGCAGGACCCAGTTATCATAAATCAAATGATATATGCGTCCATAAAATCCACAAATGGCAGTAGAGCTATAGGCACGTCATCACGTCTTCAAGTCGATGAGATATCCAGCTGCGTGCGTGCCAACAGGGCAAATCGGCTCACCTAAAGCCTGTCTTCTCTTCAAAGAAATGTTATAAGTTGTGTTGATGGACCAACAGATCAAATCAAGTGCATAATTATGGTTTGGAAGATATGCAAGAGAGGCTCAGAAGCAGTTTCACAGACAGGACAGAGCAGCAAAGCAAAGCAGAGAGGGAGAGGAGGGGAAAAAGTATCCGACCTCAGCAAGAGCAAGTGGTGAAGTGATTGTAACATTTCGTTTTCAGAAAAAGAGCAATGATTTAATTAATGTTTTTTTGTTTTCAGCCATTTAATTGCAATATTTAAAATGAACAGGTGGGAATAAGAAATATGTTGATTATGCCCAAATGGCAAACAGACACCAAGAAGAGTTTAGAGTTCAAAGTTACATCTGCATAGTGGTTGACAAAACTTAAAAGAAGTTAGTTTTACAAAACCACAACTATAAATACAACCATTAAACAAGAAGTTTAAGAGTGTAAATGTTTTATATTATATAAATAATTGTTTGACAAATACAGCAAGAATAAACAAAAATATCTATGCAATAAACATTTGTCAGAAACAAAGATTACATTGATTACAAGCTGTATCACACGTATCAGCAGTTCTGGTCCCATTTAAAAATGAAAATCCTTAAATATCAAATATTCCAACCTAAAAAAAATGAGGTCATTCAGTGCATAAAAACCTGAAACTCGGTGAGTCATCATGCATTATGAGGAACCTGAAAATGCTGGTCTTCTTCCACTCAGATACAAACTGTGTCATCAGAAACACGGGAAGAGAAGGAGCAGTTACATATAAAATTTAAAATATTTTTCTTATTTTTATTTGACTCATGAACTTCATTTGATATTTAAAAAACAATTAAACAAACAAACAAAAAAATAGAAAAGCAACACAAGTACATGAGAGGTGTTATTCATCCAAATACTGTATACTACACACCTGCAAGCTCCAGTCTGAGGGCCTTTGACTGCACCATTCTGGCCCCTAATGTCTCATGCACTATTGAAAAATGTGAATCACTGTTATCTAGCTATATTGCACCAAATTTTAGACTAATATTTGTAAAATTGGTTGAATTAAAGTTATGTTTGTGCTTTCAAAGTTTTATTCATTTATTTGTGCCTGTTTTTTTTTTTTTGTTTTTTTTGCCTTTGGCAGTGAGCCATAACCAAAATGTCCCTTTGGAAAATATTATTAGTCATCCTTACTTTCAAATGTATGTGCATTTTTTTCCTCCAGAAACTAGCAACATCTGCTGGGCAAAAAAATAAATGTACATCCTGATTATCATATTTAGCCACTTGTACTTTGATTTGAACCCTCCGTTAATTTCAAACTGAGTTTTTTTTTATTGCACCTGGCAAAATGTTCAAAATGTACACCAAGTGTTCTCTTTGTACAAGCTGTATGGCTTTTTTAATAATACAGTTTAATGATCATGTGCCATTTCAGAATGAATAAAACCTAAGATAATGACCATCAAACACAGAGATGTTGTAAAAAATTAACATTTGAGGGCTCAACACCTCTTCACAAAGCATTACCAACTCTACAAATTTAACGACTCAAAAGCATTCCCATATATGATTTTTTTTTAAATTTTCTTGGTTGATAAGTGGCAACTTATTAGCATCATCAAAAAGTTTATACTTCCTCCTCGTGGTCCCTTAAAATTGTCTGCTGTGATCAGTTCAAATTCAGCATCCAGGCTTGAAACAGATTCCCAGAACAAACAGTTTCCAGCCATCCATTACCTTCTGCTTGTTCTGAAGTCAGGTCTTGGGGCAGCAGCTTGAATAGGGAGGCCCAGACATCTCTTTCCACAGCCACCTCTTCCAGCAGAGATAGAATCATGAGGCCACAGAACTAGAATCCCTCCGTCCCCTGGCTTCACCAAAAAATTCTGTCCATAAAAGTTATGAACAGAATTGGTGACAATGGGCAGCCCTGGCGGAGTCCAACTCCCACCCTGAAGGTGTCCAACTTCATACCAGCAATGCAAACCAAACTCTCGCACAACTTGTTAGGGGCCGAACAGCCTGAAGAAACAGGCTTCCATTCCCATATTTACAGAGCACCCCCCAAAGTGTACCCTGAGGAACACGGTTGAGTGCCTTCTCCAAGTCCACAAAAGATATGTTGACTGGATAAGTACCTCCCATGACCCCTCGAAGACCCTAATGAAGGTAAAGAGCTGATCTAGTGTTCCATAGCCTGGACGGAACCCACATTGTTCCGCCTGGATCCGAGGTTCGAGCAATGATCAGACTCACTTCTCCAGTACCCCTGAACAGACCTTACCAGAGAGGCTAAGGAGAGTGATGCCCCATATAATTGGAGCACACCCTCCGGTCCCCCGTTTTGAAGAGGGAAACCACCACCTCAGTCTGTCAGTCCAGTGGCACTGCCCCCTATGTCCACGCAATGTAGCAAAGACGTATCAACCAAGACAGCCCCACAACATCCAGAGCTTTAAGGAAAGCAGGGTGAATCTCATCCACCCCTATGTCCACGCAATGTAGCAAAGACGTATCAACCAAGACAGCCCCACAACATCCAGAGCTTTAAGGAAAGCAGGGTGAATCTCATCCACCTCCGAGCCTTGCAATCACAGAGCTTTTTAACTACTTCGGCGACCTCAACCACGGTAATAAACAGACCAACCTTGAAGTCCCCTGACAGCTTCCTCAATGGAAGATGTGATGGTGGGATTGCAAATGCTCAAGAAGTATTCCTTCCACCGCCCAATGACATCACTGGTTGAGGCACCCTACCTTCACTGAACACTGTTAGTAAAGACCTGCTTTCCTCCCCTCAGCCGCCTGTTGGTTTGCCAGAATCTCATCGGAGCCAACCGAGAGTCTCTATCCAAGGCCTCACCAAACTCCTCCCAAATTCAAGATTTTGCCTCAGCAACAGCCAAGGCTGCAGACCACTTGGCACTCTCCGGTACTCCTCACTCCCCACTGTCTCCCTGGCTCTATTTTGAACAAATGTAATGACTTTTAGGAATAGGACAAATGTATTCTGTGACTCTTTTTTAAACTTATGATTAATTAAACTGGTTTTTTGGAACTTTAAATTATGAGTGTTTGTCGTGTTTTCAGCGTGTTTTTCCTTTCTGATCCAAAGTGAACCAAATAACGAATTCTGGGGCGGATAAGAATAAAGCCAACAATTGGAGGTTCCTACCGAGATGGTTGCACGCGCGGACAGGAAGGGGCAGAGGAGTCCAGAGCACTGATTACTGACCGGTCACTTCTACAAAAAGGTAAGCAGATTCCTGTTTAAACGAAATCTGTGATTGGACATTAATAGGCAAATTTTAACTCAGTGTGTTGGACTCATTAAGATAAGGAAATAAGACAAGTATACGTATACGTGAAGTAAATAATAATACCCAAGTCCCAGGTAAAAACACGCAGTGGTCGCGCCTCCCTAATGCCGACGGGCTTTTGGAACAGAGGGGTTGGGGTTTTAGGATAAATAAATAATTTATTCGCCGCTGTTCCTGTAACTCTGAGACCAAGTTAACTGTAATCTTACTAGGTGGTGTCTAGTTTAAAACAGTGACAATTTAGACTTACTTATAATTAGAGATTAAATAAGTAAGTGCGGGACTGGGTGAGAGTTTTGAAATGGATGCGCTGACTTTCGCTGATAAAATAATCCGATAAGAGTTCCAAAATTTGGACCAGTTAAAAATAGAATAAAATTAGTCACAGAATACTAAATCTTTTTTATGTTCTAAACCAGTGAGGGTATGAGCACTGTGAGGAGTCAACACACGTCAAACCAATCTGATGTTACACTCAAAAGGTTCTAAAAAAAAATAAAAATAAATTCTTTTTTATTGCTGAGGTTTCTGGCGTCAGAGCTCCGCGTGCCTGTTGGGCTGGTCTGTTTGTCCGTTGTCTGTCCTGTGAGTTATAAGGCCAGCGTGAGCTGGTCAGTCTTAAGTGTTGTAAGTCTTGTTGAATTATAAGGCCAGCGTGTGTGTGTGTGTGGAAGAGGAAGAAAAAAGAGTTCCGGAGTGGTACACGGGAAAAGAATCGGACGGGCTGACTTGCCATAAGGAACGTGCAGTCTGTCTCGACCCTTCCAGTGTGGGAGGCACCCGTGTATTCACTGAGTCCTGGTTCCTGTAAGAATAAAGATTAATAGCTGTGTGGAGTGTGCATGTTTTACTGTGAGAATGGACAAAAATATAACAGCTGAGATGGAAGGGAATTTTAGTCAGAGGTGCGGAAGCACCTTATTTAAACCCATAGAAGAACAAAAAACGATCATAATTCAAGCAATAACCATGTCAGTGCAAGACAGAAAACAGGAAAAACAGCTCTTAAAAAAATTAGAGGAATTAACTGACAAAACAGGCAAAAGTAACGTGGTGAGTTTAATATGGGAAAAAATAAGGAAGTGTAGAGAAGAAACAGAGGAGTTTGAAAAGCAAAAGAAAGAGGCCAATGCTTTACAAAAAGGGAAATATAGAAAATTGTTGACTGCTTCAGACAGCAGTTGCAAAGAGTGGTTTAAACTGGTTTTAATAGCACAAGGAGTGTTACATTTATTGACTATGGAGAAGAGTGAGAAAACAGGAAGTCTTGAGCCTCCACCCTATAACAGCACCCCACCAGCACCATCGGTAAAAAGCATGTACCCAATATATCATGTAGAAGGGGGCGTGGTAAAGATAGAAGAAGCTCCCTCCACCTTGGAGCAAGAGAATTCCATGACATCAGAGAGTCTGGTTACTAAGAGTGAGGTGGGATCAGTGAGTGCATCAGACTTCAGAGACTTTATGAACACACATGGGTCCCAAAAGGCAGCTGTCAGCTCAATATCTATAACCCCTCCTCCCTTCTCTCCAATAACCCCCCCAAGGTCACAGGCGTCGTTTTACCACCCATCAGGGCAAGGATGTGTTCCTCCTGACGCTCCTGGGTGGGGAAACAGGCCTGAATTAACTGACAGGATGTTAAATCTGACACCCCACAACACATCGAGGCCCAGGAACCCCCCCTTGGCCGAAGGCCCTCTTCGGATCACTTCAGAGGTTATAACCTCTCCTCCTCTTCCATCCAATCGGATGGAAAACACCAGTACACCGCTTCCCCTCTACACCACCACACCCAGTACACCACTTCCTGTAACATCACACCCCATTAGTCTTATGGAGCACGAGGAGACGCAAGGGTTTGAAAATTGTCCTCTTTCCAGCAGCAGCTATCCCTTGTTCCAAGCAGGTACACAAGTCAGGTACAAACCTTTTGCTTTGGGAGACATTCAGGCCTTGGTGGAGAAATTGCCCCCCCTAACAGAGGGGGCCAGCAAATGGTTGAACTCAGTGGACAGCCTCACTAAAGGGATCACATTGGCAGTGGGGGATGTGAGAGCTTTGTTGGGGAGATGTGTCACTTCCACTAGGATGGATGAATTGGAACGGGCAGCAGGTTGGAATCGCACAGTTCTCGACTCAGAACCCATGACAAATCACTTAAATAGGTTCGCAGGAGCCCTTAGGGAGGCTTACCCACTCCCGGAGGGTTCAGGGGTGCCTAAGTTTCATTGGAAACCTGGACAGAACCCCACAGTTTATTTAGATCAGTGTAAGCAAGAGTGGCATGATAGAACACACTGCCACGGGCAAGGTGCGGGACAGAGATATTTCTTTAGACAAGCTATCCTTGATGGTGTTCCAGCAGCTGTCAGTAAAGCAATAAAAGCAAACCCTGACCTTCCCACTGCTGATGCAGAGAAATGGGAACGTCACTTAATTCATCATCTGCAGGAAGTAGCAGATGAGGAGGTAAAAAGTTCAGCTGATTTAAAAGACATGCAAACTCAGCTGCTGAAATTACAACTAAAGCAAGCTAGAGATGTGGTGCAATCAAAGAAAGAGGCCAAACAGATGGTTACTGGGGAGGGAGGTGTGTTTAACACCCCACAGCAGCACACGGCACCCCAGCCATATTATAATAACTCATCTCAGGGTCCGGTCAGGGGGCAGTGGAGGAGAGGAGGAAGAGCGCGGGGCAGGGGCTATAGCCGAGGTAACCTGCAGGGAAACAGAGCACAAGACGTCTGCCATTTTTGTCTGAAGCCAGGACATTGGGCCCGTGACTGTTTTCACAAACAAGCACAGTCACAGAGGGAAGGACGCCTTCACTCAGCTCCCAACTCACAGATGGCTCCAGCTGGCCAGCACCCGGCTCCACAAAGAGAGTGGGCCCATGGCTCAGGGTCCAGCTCTTCATACCAGCAATGACACACCCCACAGAGAAACCAGTCCATAGGGGGAGGTGCAGACCCTATGATACGGATGAAAGTCATGAACAAGGACTTGTCCTTCTTGGTGGACACAGGTGCCACATACTCCACGTTGAATGACCTGGACTTTTCCGAACACGCCACATCTGACACGGTGTCAGTGGTGGGCTTCTCTGGGGTGCAACAAAAACTGCATTTAACTGAACCTCTCCTAATCACAGCAGGACCGCAGTCTTTGACTCATCCTTTTGTTTTGTCTAAGGATGTACCAGTAAACCTGCTGGGTAGAGACTTGTTGAAAAAGATGGGGGCGACCATTTTGTGTGAACCAACTGGGCTGAAAGTCACTCTGCCCAATGGGACTTGTTGGACTTGTTCACAATCATCTTCCTCTCCAGCCTCACAATGTCTGCTTAAACCAACGCAGGAGGAGGTCGCTGACATCTACTGGGCTTTGCTACGCCCTGAAACAACACAGCAACTGGGCATCTACTCTGCGTACTTGTCTTGGAAGCCATGGCTTGATGCTCTGCGACCCTATGTTCCCCCTCCAGATCCTATACATCTGACACTCTTTTATGACCGTGACTCTGATGATTGTTTTAGAGAGCATTTTGCCTCTACTTTGCAAGATACTGAGTGGGTTTTGACCTCAGATAAGATCATTGTAGGTCCTCAGGGGGTGGCCTCACATGTCACCCTATCACCATCTCAACTTGAATGGTATAGGATGTCATCTGAAGCAGCACCACATGTCTCACTTGCTCTTTCACCTTCACACCAGGCTAAGGATTTAGGACCCATGGTAAAAACAGTCATGGATGCCCTAGATTGGTGTCCCACACAGCTTCCATCAGTTGCTTTTTCACCATCAACAGATTGCTATATTATTGATGTTTCAGCTCAGGATTTGGGTAAATTAGATCATGAACTTATTTCAAGAGAACATGGCAGGGAAAAGACTGATCACACAGAGGTCCCTGCCATGCTTGATACGCTCCCACAATCCCTTTGGTCTCAAGGTCCAGAGGATGTGGGATTAGTAAACTGCGATCCCATCACTTTTGAACTTCTCTCCACTGAGCCAATATGGTTGTATCAATACTCACATAAGCCAGAAGCCGCAGAGGGGCTGAGCAATACGGTTTGGGGGTTGCTAAATGCAGGAGTATTAGAACCGTCTAATTCACAGTGGAATACTCCCATTTTGCCAGTCGAGAAAGCAGGTACAGGAAAGTACAGAATGGTGCATGACCTTAGGTCAATTAATGCAATCCTTAAGACCCATACCTGCCCTGTTCCAAATCCATACGTGGCGTTAACAAACTTGAACCCAAAACAAAAATGGTTCACTTGTATTGACTTAGCCAACGCCTTCTTTTGTCTCCCTTTGTCAAATGATGTACGAGACATTTTCTCTTTCACTTTTAATGGCCAACAGTATCGATACACGCGTCTTCCTCAGGGGCTTGCATTGTCCCCTGGAATATTCAATCAGGTACTAAAAGACCTGTTGGTTAAACTTCCTCTTCCTGAAGGCACCACTTTGCTTCAATATGTGGATGATTTATTGATAGCATCAGAATCACCTGAAGACTGTCTCAAAGCCACCCATGACATTCTTCTTCTTCTTCATGATGCGGGTTTCAAAGTGAGCAAAACAAAACTTCAAGCCGTCCGCACCCAGGTATCCTTCTTGGGACGGTTAGTCTCAGCTCGAGGAACAACGCTTTCTCCTGAGCACAGAGTTTCCATTTTGAATCACCCAAAGCCTAGCACGGTACAGGAAATGTTGTCTTTTCTGGGGTTGACAGGGTATAGCAGACATTATATACCTGATTACAGTGAACTCACTACTTCTCTTCGAAACATGGTTAAGGAACAGGGGATGAGAAAATTAAAGTCCAAGCTCGTTTGGAGCCTTGAAGCTGAACAGTCTTTCATAACTCTCAAACAACTTTTGACTCGGGCTACTGATTTAGCCCTACCTGATTACACCTCACCTTTCTACCTTGATGTTTCTGAAGCAAAAAACACCATTAATGGCATTTTGTTTCAGAAAAAGGGGGGGAATAGACAGATACTGATGTACACCAGCATTCTTCTGGATAGTACTGAAAAACGTCATCCACCATGTACACAAATGGCAGCAGGATTGAGTAAAATTGTCGCTAAAACAGCACATATAGTGATGGGCCATCCACTGCACATTTTAACATCACATAATGTCGTGGCCTATGTGAACTCCGAACTCTTCACAATGACTTCATTGAAACAAAGACGCATGAGTAACATTTTGGCAGCACCAAATTTATCATTTTCACATGAAGGTGTAAACATGGCTGATGGAATGAATACAACACACACGCACGATTGTGTTCAAAAGGTCTATATGGAAGAAAAAATCAGGTCCGACCTAGAAACAGAACATATACCACATTCAGAAATACTCTACACGGACGGGTGCTGCTTTAGAATGGAGGATGGGTCTTTGAAGTCAGGGTTCGCAGTGGTTAGACAAAATGAAGATGCATTCGAGGTGGTAGAATCTGGACAGTTGATGGGAAAACAGTCAGCTCAAAAAGCCGAAATTCAAGCGGTAGTTGCAGCACTAAAATT